>JAUPFR010000177.1:0-86311 GCA_036925125.1 Oreortyx pictus | reverse complement strand
GAACCCGCACGGTTCCTCTTTGCGTTCCCCCACGAACCTGCACCCTTGCTCTTTGCGTTCCCCCACGAACCCGCACCCTTGCTCTTTGCGTTCCCCCACGAACCCGCACCCTTGCTCTTTGCGTTCCCCCACGAACCCGCACCCTTGCTCTTTGCGTTCCCCCACGAACCCACACGGTTCCTCTTTGCGTTCCCCCACGAACCCGCACCCTTGCTCTTTGCGTTCCCCCACGAACCCGCACCCTTGCTCTTTGCGTTCCCCCACGAACCCGCACCCTTGCTCTTTGCATTCCCCCACGAACCCGCACGGTTCCTCTTTGCGTTCCCCCACGAACCCGCACCCTGGCTCTTTGCGTTCCCCCACGAACCCGCACCCTTGCTCTTTGCGTTCCCCCACGAACCCGCACCCTTGCTCTTTTGGTTCCCCCACGAACCCGCACCCTTGCTCTTTGCGTTCCCCCACGAACCCGCACGGTTTCTCTTTGCGTTCCCCCACGAACCCGCACCCTTGCTCTTTGCGTTCCCCCACGAACCCGCACCCTTGCTCTTTGCGTTCCCTCACGAACCCGCACCCTTGCTCTTTGCGTTCCCCCACGACCCCGCACCCTTGCTCTTTGCGTTCCCCCACGAACCCGCACCCTTGCTCTTTGCGTTCCCCCACGAACCCGCACCCTTGCTCTTTGCGTTCCCCCACGAACCCGCACGCTTGCTCTTTGCGTTCCCCCACGAACCCGCACCCTTGCTCTTTGCGTTCCCCCACGAACCCTCACCCTTGCTCTTTGCGTTCCCCCACGAACCCGCACCCTTGCTCTTTGCGTTCCCCCACGAACCCGCACCCTTGCTCTTTGCGTTCCCCCACGACCCCGCACCCTTGCTCTTTGCGTTCCCCCACGAACCCGCACCCTTGCTCTTTGCGTTCCCCCACGAACCCGCACCCTTGCTCTTTGCGTTCCCTTACGAACCCACACGGTTCCTCTTAGCGTTCCCCCACGAACCCGCACCCTTGCTCTTTGCGTTCCCCCACGAACCCACGCCCTTGCTCTTTGCGTTCCCCCACGAACCCGCACCCTTGCTCTTTGCGTTCCCCCACGAACCCGCACCCTTGCTCTTAGCGTTCCCCCACGAACCCGCACCCTTGCTCTTTGTGTTCCCCCACGAACCCGCACCCTTGCTCTTTGCGTTCCCCCACGAACCCGCACGGTTCCTCTTTGCATTCCCCCACGAACCCGCACCCTTGCTCTTTGCGTTCCCCCACGAACTCACACGGTTCCTCTTTGCATTCCCCCACGAACCCGCACCCTTCCTCTTTGCGTTCCCCCACGAACCCACACCCTTGCTCTTTGCGTTCCCCCACGAACCCGCACCCTTGCACATTGCGTTGCCCCACGAACCCGCACCCTTGCTCTTTGCGTTCCCCCACGAACCCGCACCCTTGCTCTTTGCGTTCCCCCACGAACCCGCACCCTTGCTCTTTGCGTTCCCCCACGAACCCGCACGGTTCCTCTTTGCGTTCAATCACGAACCCGCACGGTTCCTCTTTGCGTTCCCCCACGAACCCCCACCCTTGCTCTTTGCGTTCCCCCACGAACCCGCACCCTTGCTCTTTGCGTTCTCCCACGAACCCGCACCCTTGCTCTTTGCGTTCCCCCACGAACCCGCACCCTTGCTCTTTGCGTTCCCCCACGAACCCGCACCCTTGCTCTTTGCGTTCCCCCACGAACCCGCACCCTTGCTCTTTGCGTTACCCCACGAACCCGCACCCTTGCTCTTTGCGTTCCCCCACGAACCCGCACCCTTGCTCTTTGCGTTCCCCCACGAACCCGCAGGGTTCCTCTTTGCGTTCCCCCACGAACCCGCAGGGTTCCTCTTTGCGTTCCCCCACGAACCCGCAGGGTTCCTCTTTGCGTTCCCCCACGAACCCGCACGGTTCCTCTTTGCGTTCCCCCACGAACCCGCACGGTTCCTCTTTGCGTTCCCCCACGAACCCGCACCCTTGCTCTTTGCGTTCCCCCACGAACCCGCACCCTTGCACATTGCGTTGCCCCACGAACCCGCACCCTTGCTCTTTGCGTTCCCCCACGAACCCGCACCCTTGCTCTTTGCGTTCCCCCACGAACCCGCACGGTTCCTCTTTGCGTTCCCCCACGAACCCGCACCCTTGCTCTTTGCGTTCCCCCACGAACCCGCACCCTTGCTCTTTGCGTTCCCCCACGAACCCGCACAGTTCCTCTTTGCGTTCCCCCACGAACCCGCACGGTTCCTCTTTGTGTTCCCCCACGAACCCGCACCCTTGCTCTTTGCGTTCCCCCACGAACCCGCACCCTTGCTCTTTGCGTTCCCCCACGAACCCGCACCCTTGCTCTTTGCGTTCCCCCACGAACCCGCACCCTTGCTCTTTGCGTTCCCCCACGAACCCGCACGGTTCCTCTTTGCGTTCCCCCACGAACCCGCACCCTTGCTCTTTGCGTTCCCCCACGAACCCGCACCCTTGCTCTTTGCGTTCCCCCACGAACCCACACCCTTGCTCTTTGCGTTCCCCCACGAACCCGCACCCTTGCTCTTTGCGTTCCCCCACGAACCCGCACGGTTCCTCTTTGCGTTCCCCCACGAACCCGCACGGTTCCTCTTTGCGTTCCCCCACGAACCCGCACGGTTCCTCTTTGCGTTCCCCCACGAACCCTCACCCTTGCTCTTTGCGTTCCCCCACGAACCCGCACCCTTGCTCTTTGCGTTCCCACACGAACCCGCACCCTTGCTCTTTGCGTTCCCCCACGAACCCGCACCCTTGCTCTTTGCGTTCCCCCACGAACCCGCACGGTTCCTCTTTGCGTTCCCCCAAGAACCCGCACGGTTCCTCTTTCGTTCCCCAACGAACCCGCACCCTTGCTCTTTGCGTTCCCCCACGAACCCGCACCCTTGCTCTTTGCGTTCCCCCATGAACCCACACGGTTCCTCTTTGCGTTCCCCCACGAACCCGCACCCTTGCTCTTTGCGTTCCCCCACGAACCCGCACGGTTCCTCTTTGCGTTCCCCCACGAACCCGCACCCTTGCTCTTTGCGTTCCCCCACGAACACGCACCCTTTCCCTTTGCGTTCCCCCACGAACCCGCACCCTTGCTCTTTGCGTTCCCCCACGAACCCGCACGGTTCCTCTTTGCGTTCCCCCACGAACCCGCACCCTTGCTCTTTGCGTTCCCCCATGAACCCGCACCCTTGCACTTTGCGTCCCCCCACGAACCCGCACGGTTCCTCTTTGCGTTCCCCCACGAACCCGCACCCTTGCTCTTTGCGTTCCCCCACGAACCCGCACCCTTGCTCTTTGCGTTCCCCCACGAACCCGCACGGTTCCTCTTTGCGTTCCCCCACGAACCCGCACGGTTCCTCTTTGCGTTCCCCCACGAACCCGCACGGTTCCTCTTTGCGTTCCCCCACGAACCCGCACCCTTGCTCTTTGCGTTCCCCCACGAACCCGCGCCCTTGCTCTTTGCGTTCCCCCACGAACCCGCACCCTTGCTCTTTGCGTTCCCCCAAGAACCCGCACCCTTGCTCTTTGCGTTCCCCCACGAACCCGCACGGTTCCTCTTTGCGTTCAATCACGAACCCGCACGGTTCCTCTTTGCGTTCCCCCACGAACCCGCACCCTTGCTCTTTGCGTTCCCCCACGAACCCGCACGGTTCCTCTTTGCATTCCCCCACGAACCCGCACGGTTCCTCTTAGCGTTCCCCCACGTACCCGCACCCTTGCTCTTTGCGTTCCCCCACGAACCCGCACGGTTCCTCTTTGCGTTCCCCCACGAACCCGCACCCTTGCTCTTTGCGTTCCCCCACGAACCCGCACCCTTGCTCTTTGCGTTCCCCCACGAACCCGCACCCTTGCTCTTTGCGTTCCCCCACGAACCCGCAGGGTTCCTCTTTGCGTTCCCCCACGAACCCGCATGGTTCCTCTTTGCGTTCCCCCACGAACCCGCACCCTTGCTCTTTGCGTTCCCCCATGAACCCGCACCCTTGCTCTTTGCATTCCCCCACGTACCCGCACCCTTGCTCTTTGCGTTCCCCCACGAACCCGCACGGTTCCTCTTTGCGTTCCCCCACGAACCCGCACGGTTCCTCTTTGCGTTCCCCCAAGAACCCGCACGGTTCCTCTTTGCGTTCCCCCAAGAACCCGCACGGTTCCTCTTTGCGTTCCCCCACGAACCCGCACGGTTCCTCTTTGCGTTCCCCCACGAACCCGCACGGTTCCTCTTTGCGTTCCCCCACGAACCCGCACGGTTCCTCTTTGCGTTCCCCCACGAACCCGCACCCTTGCTCTTTGCGTTCACCCACGAACCCGCACCCTTGCTCTTTGCGTTCCCCCACGAACCCGCGCCCTTGCTCTTTGCGTTCCCCCACGAACCCGCACCCTTGCTCTTTGCGTTCCCCCACGAACCCGCACCCTTGCTCTTTGCGTTCCCCCACGAACCCGCACCCTTGCTCTTAGCGTTCCCCCACGAACCCGCACCCTTGCTCTTTGTGTTCCCCCACGAACCCGCACCCTTGCTCTTTGCGTTCCCCCACGAACCCGCACGGTTCCTCTTTGCATTCCCCCACGAACCCGCACCCTTGCTCTTTGCGTTCCCCCACGAACTCACACGGTTCCTCTTTGCATTCCCCCACGAACCCGCACCCTTCCTCTTTGCGTTCCCCCACGAACCCACACCCTTGCTCTTTGCGTTCCCCCACGAACCCGCACCCTTGCACATTGCGTTGCCCCACGAACCCGCACCCTTGCTCTTTGCGTTCCCCCACGAACCCGCACCCTTGCTCTTTGCGTTCCCCCACGAACCCGCACCCTTGCTCTTTGCATTCCCCCACGAACCCGCACCCTTGCTCTTTGCGTTCCCCCACGAACCCGCACCCTTCCTCTTTGCGTTCCCCCACGAACCCGCACCCTTGCTCTTTGCGTTCCCCCACGAACCCGCACCCTTGCTCTTTGCGTTCCCCCACGAACCCGCACCCTTGCTCTTTGCGTTCCCCCACGAACCTGCACGGTTCCTCTTTGCGTTCCCCCACGAACCCGCACCCTTGCTCTTTGCGTTCCCCCACGAACCCGCACCCTTGCTCTTTGCGTTCACCCACGAACCCGCACCCTTGCTCTTTGCGTTCCCCCACGAACCCGCACCCTTGCTCTTTGCGTTCCCCCACGAACCCGCACCCTTGCTCTTTGCGTTCCCCCACGAACCCGCACCCTTGCTCTTTGCGTTCCCCCACGAACCCGCAGGGTTCCTCTTTGCGTTCCCCCACGAACCCGCACGGTTCCTCTTTGCGTTCCCCCACGAACCCGCACGGTTCCTCTTTGCGTTCCCCCACGAACCCGCACGGTTCCTCTTTGCGTTCCCCCACGAACCCGCACCCTTGCTCTTTGCGTTCCCCCACGAACCCGCACGGTTCCTCTTTGCATTCCCCCACGAACCCGCACGGTTCCTCTTAGCGTTCCCCCACGAACCCGCACCCTTGCTCTTTGCGTTCCCCCACGAACCCGCACGGTTCCTCTTTGCGTTCCCCCACGAACCCGCACCCTTGCTCTTTGCGTTCCCCCACGAACCCGCACCCTTGCTCTTTGCGTTCCCCCACGAACCCGCACCCTTGCTCTTTGCGTTCCCCCACGAACCCGCACGGTTCCTCTTTGCGTTCCCCCACGAACCCGCAGGGTTCCTCTTTGCGTTCCCCCACGAACCCGCACGGTTCCTCTTTGCGTTCCCCCACGAACCCGCACGGTTCCTCTTTGCGTTCCCCCACGAACCCGCACGGTTCCTCTTTGCGTTCCCCCACGAACCCGCACCCTTGCTCTTTGCGTTCCCCCACGAACCCGCACCCTTGCTCTTTGCGTTCCCCCACGAACCCGCACCCTTGCTCTTTGCGTTCCCCCACGAACCCGCACCCTTGCTCTTTGCGTTCCCCCACGAACCCGCACCCTTGCTCTTTGCGTTCCCCCACGAACCCGCACCCTTGCTCTTTGCGTTCCCCCACGAACCCGCACGGTTCCTCTTTGCGTTCCCCCATGAACCCACACGGTTCCTCTTTGCGTTCCCCCACGAACCCGCACCCTTGCTCTTTGCGTTCCCCCACGAACACGCATCCTTTCCCTTTGCGTTCCCCCACGAACCCGCACCCTTGCTCTTTGCGTTCCCCCACGAGCCTGCACCCTTGCTCTTTGCGTTCCCCCACGAGCCCGCACCCTTGCTCTTTGCGTTCCCCCACGAACCCGCACCCTTGCTCTTTGCGTTCCCCCATGAACCCGCACCCTTGCTCTTTGTCTTCCCCCACGAACCCGCACGGTTCCTCTTTGCGTTCCCCCACGAACCCGCACGGTTCCTCTTTGCGTTCCCCCACGAACCCGCACCCTTGCTCTTTGCGTTCCCCCACGAACCCGCACACTTGCTCTTTGCGTTCCCCCACGAACCCGCACCCTTGCTCTTTGCGTTCCCCCACGAACCCGCACCCTTGCTCTTTGCGTTCCCCCACGAACCCGCACGGTTCCTCTTTGCGTTCCCCCACGAACCCGCACGGTTCCTCTTTGCGTTCCCCCACGAACCCGCACGGTTCCTCTTTGCGTTCCCCCACGAACCCGCACGGTTCCTCTTTGCGTTCCCCCACGAACCCGCACGGTTCCTCTTTGCGTTCCCCCACGAACCCGCACGGTTCCTCTTTGCGTTCCCCCACGAACCCGCACGGTTCCTCTTTGCGTTCCCCCACGAACCCGCACCCTTGCTCTTTGCGTTCCCCCACGAACCCGCACCCTTGCTCTTTGCGTTCCCCCACGAACCCGCACCCTTGCTCTTTGCGTTCCCCCACGAACCCGCACCCTTGCTCTTTGCGTTCCCCCACGAACCCGCACCCTTGCTCTTTGCGTTCCCCCACGAACCCGCACCCTTGCTCTTTGCGTTCCCCCACGAACCCGCACCCTTGCTCTTTGCGTTCCCCCACGAACCCGCACCCTTACTCTTTGCGTTCCCCCACGAACCCGCACCCTTGCTCTTTGCGTTCCCCCACGAACCCGCACCCTTGCTCTTTGCGTTCCCCCACGAACCCGCACGGTTCCTCTTTGCGTTCCCCAACGAACCCGCACGGTTCCTCTTTGCGTTCCCCAACGAACCCGCCCCCTTGCTCTTTGCGTTCCCCCACGAACCCGCACGGTTCCTCTTTGCGTTCCCCCACGAACCCGCACCATTCCTCTTTGCGTTCCCCCACGAACCCATACCGTTCCTCTTTGCGTTCCCCCACGAACCCGCACGGTTCCTCTTTGCGTTCCCCCACGAACCCGCACCCTTGCTCTTTGCGTTCCCCCACGAACCCGCACCCTTGCTCTTTGCGTTCCCCCACGAACCCGCACCCTTGCTCTTTGCGTTCCCCCACGAACCCGCACCCTTGCTCTTTGCGTTCCCCCAAGAACCCGCACGGTTCCTCTTTGCGTTCCCCAACGAACCAGCACCCTTGCTCTTTGCGTTCCCCCACGAACCCGCACCCTAGCTCTTTGCGTTCCCCCACGAACCCGCACCCTTGCTCTTTGCGTTCCCCCACGAACCCGCACCCTTGCTCGTTGCGTTCCCCCACGAACCCGAACCCTAGCTCTTTGCGTTCCCCCACGAACCCGCACCCTTGCTCTTTGCGTTCCCCCACGAACCCGCACCCTTGCTCGTTGCGTTCCCCCACGAACCCGCACCCTTGCTCTTTGCGTTCCCCCACGAACCCGCACGGTTCCTCTTTGCGTTCCCCCACGAACCCGCACCCTTGCTCTTTGCGTTCCCCCACGAACCCGCACGGTTCCTCTTTGCGTTCCCCCACGAACCCGCACGGTTCCTCTTTGCGTTCCCCCAAGAACCCGCACCCTTGCTCTTTGCGTTCCCCCACGAACCCGCACGGTTCCTCTTTGCGTTCCCCCACGAACCTGCACCCTTGCTCTTTGCGTTCCCCCACGAACCCGCACCCTTGCTCTTTGCGTTCCCCCACGAACCCGCACCCTTGCTCTTTGCGTTCCCCCACGAACCCGCACCCTTGCTCTTTGCGTTCCCCCACGAACCCACACGGTTCCTCTTTGCGTTCCCCCACGAACCCGCACCCTTGCTCTTTGCGTTCCCCCACGAACCCGCACCCTTGCTCTTTGCGTTCCCCCACGAACCCGCACCCTTGCTCTTTGCGTTCCCCCACGAACCCGCACGGTTCCTCTTTGCGTTCCCCCACGAACCCGCACCCTAGCTCTTTGCGTTCCCCCACGAACCCTCACCCTTGCTCTTTGCGTTCCCCCACGAACCCGCACCCTTGCTCTTTGCGTTCCCCCACGAACCCGCACCCTTGCTCTTTGCGTTCCCCCACGACCCCGCACCCTTGCTCTTTGCGTTCCCCCACGAACCCGCACCCTTGCTCTTTGCGTTCCCCCACGAACCCGCACCCTTGCTCTTTGCGTTCCCCCACGAACCCACACGGTTCCTCTTAGCGTTCCCCCACGAACCCGCACCCTTGCTCTTTGCGTTCCCCCACGAACCCGCGCCCTTGCTCTTTGCGTTCCCCCACGAACCCGCACCCTTGCTCTTTGCGTTCCCCCACGAACCCGCACCCTTGCTCTTAGCGTTCCCCCACGAACCCGCACCCTTGCTCTTTGTGTTCCCCCACGAACCCGCACCCTTGCTCTTTGCGTTCCCCCACGAACCCGCACGGTTCCTCTTTGCATTCCCCCACGAACCCGCACCCTTGCTCTTTGCGTTCCCCCACGAACTCACACGGTTCCTCTTTGCATTCCCCCACGAACCCGCACCCTTCCTCTTTGCGTTCCCCCACGAACCCACACCCTTGCTCTTTGCGTTCCCCCACGAACCCGCACCCTTGCACATTGCGTTGCCCCACGAACCCGCACCCTTGCTCTTTGCGTTCCCCCACGAACCCGCACCCTTGCTCTTTGCGTTCCCCCACGAACCCGCACCCTTGCTCTTTGCGTTCCCCCACGAACCCGCACGGTTCCTCTTTGCGTTCAATCACGAACCCGCACGGTTCCTCTTTGCGTTCCCCCACGAACCCGCACCCTTGCTCTTTGCGTTCCCCCACGAACCCGCACCCTTGCTCTTTGCGTTCCCCCACGAACCCGCACCCTTGCTCTTTGCGTTCCCCCACGAACCCGCACCCTTGCTCTTTGCGTTCCCCCACGAACCCGCACCCCTGCTCTTTGCGTTCCCCCACGAACCCGCACCGTTGCTCTTTGCGTTCCCCCACGAACCCGCACCATTGCTCTTTGCGTTCCCCCACGAACCCGCAGGGTTCCACTTTGCGTTCCCCCACGAACCCGCACGGTTCCTCTTTGCGTTCCCCCACGAACCCGCACGGTTCCTCTTTGCGTTCCCCCACGAACCCGCACCCTTGCTCTTTGCGTTCCCCCACGAACCCGCACCCTTGCACATTGCGTTGCCCCACGAACCCGCACCCTTGCTCTTTGCGTTCCCCCACGAACTCGCACCCTTGCTCTTTGCGTTCCCCCACGAACCCGCACGGTTCCTCTTTGCGTTCCCCCACGAACCCGCACCCTTGCTCTTTGCGTTCCCCCACGAACCCGCACCCTTGCTCTTTGCGTTCCCCCACGAACCCGCACAGTTCCTCTTTGCGTTCCCCCACGAACCCGCACGGTTCCTCTTTGTGTTCCCCCACGAACCCGCACCCTTGCTCTTTGCGTTCCCCCACGAACCCGCACCCTTGCTCTTTGCGTTCCCCCACGAACCCGCACCCTTGCTCTTTGCGTTCCCCCACGAACCCGCACGGTTCCTCTTTGCGTTCCCCCACGAACCCGCACCCTTGCTCTTTGCGTTCCCCCACGAACCCGCACCCTTGCTCTTTGCGTTCCCCCACGAACCCACACCCTTGCTCTTTGCGTTCCCCCACGAACCCGCACCCTTGCTCTTTGCGTTCCCCCACGAACCCGCACGGTTCCTCTTTGCGTTCCCCCACGAACCCGCACGGTTCCTCTTTGCGTTCCCCCACGAACCCGCACGGTTCCTCTTTGCGTTCCCCCACGAACCCGCACCCTTGCTCTTTGCGTTCCCCCACGAACCCGCACCCTTGCTCTTTGCGTTCCCACACGAACCCGCACCCTTGCTCTTTGCGTTCCCCCACGAACCCGCACCCTTGCTCTTTGCGTTCCCCCACGAACCCGCACCCTTGCTCTTTGCGTTCCCCCACGAACCCGCACCCTTGCTCTTTGCGTTCCCCCACGAACCCGCACGGTTCCTCTTTCGTTCCCCAACGAACCCGCACCCTTGCTCTTTGCGTTCCCCCACGAACCCGCACCCTTGCTCTTTGCGTTCCCCCATGAACCCACACGGTTCCTCTTTGCGTTCCCCCACGAACCCGCACCCTTGCTCTTTGCGTTCCCCCACGAACCCGCACGGTTCCTCTCTGCGTTCCCCCACGAACCCGCACCCTTGCTCTTTGCGTTCCCCCACGAACACGCACCCTTTCCCTTTGCGTTCCCCCACGAACCCGCACCCTTGCTCTTTGCGTTCCCCCACGAACCCGCACGGTTCCTCTTTGCGTTCCCCCACGAACCCGCACCCTTGCTCTTTGCGTTCCCCCATGAACCCGCACCCTTGCACTTTGCGTCCCCCCACGAACCCGCACGGTTCCTCTTTGCGTTCCCCCACGAACCCGCACCCTTGCTCTTTGCGTTCCCCCACGAACCCGCACCCTTGCTCTTTGCGTTCCCCCACGAACCCGCACGGTTCCTCTTTGCGTTCCCCCACGAACCCGCACGGTTCCTCTTTGCGTTCCCCCACGAACCCGCACCCTTGCTCTTTGCGTTCCCCCACGAACCCGCACCCTTGCTCTTTGCGTTCCCCCACGAACCCGCACCCTTGCTCTTTGCGTTCCCCCACGAACCCGCACCCTTGCTCTTTGCGTTCCCCCAAGAACCCGCACCCTTGCTCTTTGCGTTCCCCCACGAACCCGCACGGTTCCTCTTTGCGTTCAATCACGAACCCGCACGGTTCCTCTTTGCGTTCCCCCACGAACCCGCACCCTTGCTCTTTGCGTTCCCCCACGAACCCGCACGGTTCCTCTTTGCATTCCCCCACGAACCCGCACGGTTCCTCTTAGCGTTCCCCCACGAACCCGCACCCTTGCTCTTTGCGTTCCCCCACGAACCCGCACGGTTCCTCTTTGCGTTCCCCCACGAACCCGCACCCTTGCTCTTTGCGTTCCCCCACGAACCCGCACCCTTGCTCTTTGCGTTCCCCCACGAACCCGCACCCTTGCTCTTTGCGTTCCCCCACGAACCCGCAGGGTTCCTCTTTGCGTTCCCCCACGAACCCGCATGGTTCCTCTTTGCGTTCCCCCACGAACCCGCACGGTTCCTCTTTGCGTTCCCCCATGAACCCGCACCCTTGCTCTTTGCATTCCCCCACGTACCCGCACCCTTGCTCTTTGCGTTCCCCCACGAACCCGCACGGTTCCTCTTTGCGTTCCCCCACGAACCCGCACGGTTCCTCTTTGCGTTCCCCCAAGAACCCGCACGGTTCCTCTTTGCGTTCCCCCAAGAACCCGCACGGTTCCTCTTTGCGTTCCCCAACGAACCAGCACCCTTGCTCTTTGCGTTCCCCCACGAACCCGCACGGTTCCTCTTTGCGTTCCCCCACGAACCCGCACGGTTCCTCTTTGCGTTCCCCCACGAACCCGCACCCTTGCTCTTTGCGTTCACCCACGAACCCGCACCCTTGCTCTTTGCGTTCCCCCACGAACCCGCGCCCTTGCTCTTTGCGTTCCCCCACGAACCCGCACCCTTGCTCTTTGCGTTCCCCCACGAACCCGCACCCTTGCTCTTTGCGTTCCCCCACGAACCCGCACCCTTGCTCTTAGCGTTCCCCCACGAACCCGCACCCTTGCTCTTTGTGTTCCCCCACGAACCCGCACCCTTGCTCTTTGCGTTCCCCCACGAACCCGCACGGTTCCTCTTTGCATTCCCCCACGAACCCGCACCCTTGCTCTTTGCGTTCCCCCACGAACTCACACGGTTCCTCTTTGCATTCCCCCACGAACCCGCACCCTTCCTCTTTGCGTTCCCCCACGAACCCACACCCTTGCTCTTTGCGTTCCCCCACGAACCCGCACCCTTGCACATTGCGTTGCCCCACGAACCCGCACCCTTGCTCTTTGCGTTCCCCCACGAACCCGCACCCTTGCTCTTTGCGTTCCCCCACGAACCCGCACCCTTGCTCTTTGCGTTCCCCCACGAACCCGCACGGTTCCTCTTTGCGTTCAATCACGAACCCGCACGGTTCCTCTTTGCGTTCCCCCACGAACCCGCACCCTTGCTCTTTGCGTTCCCCCACGAACCCGCACCCTTGCTCTTTGCGTTCCCCCACGAACCCGCACCCTTGCTCTTTGCGTTCCCCCACGAACCCGCACGGTTCCTCTTTGCATTCCCCCACGAACCCGCACCCTTGCTCTTTGCGTTCCCCCACGAACTCACACGGTTCCTCTTTGCATTCCCCCACGAACCCGTACCCTTCCTCTTTGCGTTCCCCCACGAACCCACACCCTTGCTCTTTGCGTTCCCCCACGAACCCGCACCCTTGCACATTGCGTTGCCCCACGAACCCGCACCCTTGCTCTTTGCGTTCCCCCACGAACCCGCACCCTTGCTCTTTGCGTTCCCCCACGAACCCGCACCCTTGCTCTTTGCGTTCCCCCACGAACCCGCACGGTTCCTCTTTGCGTTCAAACACGAACCCGCACGGTTCCTCTTTGCGTTCCCCCACGAACCCGCACCCTTGCTCTTTGCGTTCCCCCACGAACCCGCACCCTTGCTCTTTGCGTTCCCCCACGAACTTGCACCCTTGCTCTTTGCGTTCCCCCAAGAACCCGCACGGTTCCTCTTTGCGTTCCCCAACGAACCAGCACCCTTGCTCTTTGCGTTCCCCCACGAACCCGCACCCTAGCTCTTTGCGTTCCCCCACGAACCCGCACCCTTGCTCTTTGCGTTCCCCCACGAACCCGCACCCTTGCTCGTTGCGTTCCCCCACGAACCCGAACCCTAGCTCTTTGCGTTCCCCCACGAACCCGCACCCTTGCTCTTTGCGTTCCCCCACGAACCCGCACCCTTGCTCGTTGCGTTCCCCCACGAACCCGCACCCTTGCTCTTTGCGTTCCCCCACGAACCCGCACGGTTCCTCTTTGCGTTCCCCCACGAACCCGCACCCTTGCTCTTTGCGTTCCCCCACGAACCCGCACGGTTCCTCTTTGCGTTCCCCCACGAACCCGCACGGTTCCTCTTTGAGTTCCCCCAAGAACCCGCACCCTTGCTCTTTGCGTTCCCCCACGAACCCGCACGGTTCCTCTTTGCGTTCCCCCACGAACCTGCACCCTTGCTCTTTGCGTTCCCCCACGAACCCGCACCCTTGCTCTTTGCGTTCCCCCACGAACCCGCACCCTTGCTCTTTGCGTTCCCCCACGAACCCGCACCCTTGCTCTTTGCGTTCCCCCACGAACCCACACGGTTCCTCTTTGCGTTCCCCCACGAACCCGCACCCTTGCTCTTTGCGTTCCCCCACGAACCCGCACCCTTGCTCTTTGCGTTCCCCCACGAACCCGCACGGTTCCTCTTTGCGTTCCCCCACGAACCCGCACGGTTCCTCTTTGCGTTCCCCCACGAACCCGCACCCTGGCTCTTTGCGTTCCCCCACGAACCCTCACCCTTGCTTTTTGCGTTCCCCCACGAACCCGCACCCTTGCTCTTTGCGTTCCCCCACGAACCCGCACCCTTGCTCTTTGCGTTCCCCCACGACCCCGCACCCTTGCTCTTTGCGTTCCCCCACGAACCCGCACCCTTGCTCTTTGCGTTCCCCCACGAACCCGCACCCTTGCTCTTTGCGTTCCCCCACGAACCCACACGGTTCCTCTTAGCGTTCCCCCACGAACCCGCACCCTTGCTCTTTGCGTTCCCCCACGAACCCGCGCCCTTGCTCTTTGCGTTCCCCCACGAACCCGCACCCTTGCTCTTTGCGTTCCCCCACGAACCCGCACCCTTGCTCTTAGCGTTCCCCCACGAACCCGCACCCTTGCTCTTTGCGTTCCCCCACGAACCCGCACGGTTCCTCTTTGCATTCCCCCACGAACCCGCACCCTTGCTCTTTGCGTTCCCCCACGAACTCACACGGTTCCTCTTTGCATTCCCCCACGAACCCGCACCCTTCCTCTTTGCGTTCCCCCACGAACCCACACCCTTGCTCTTTGCGTTCCCCCACGAACCCGCACCCTTGCACATTGCGTTGCCCCACGAACCCGCACCCTTGCTCTTTGCGTTCCCCCACGAACCCGCACCCTTGCTCTTTGCGTTCCCCCACGAACCCGCACCCTTGCTCTTTGCGTTCCCCCACGAACCCGCACGGTTCCTCTTTGCGTTCAATCACGAACCCGCACGGTTCCTCTTTGCGTTCCCCCACGAACCCGCACCCTTGCTCTTTGCGTTCCCCCACGAACCCGCACCCTTGCTCTTTGCGTTCCCCCACGAACCCGCACCCTTGCTCTTTGCGTTCCCCCACGAACCCGCACCCTTGCTCTTTGCGTTCCCCCACGACCCCGCACCCTTGCTCTTTGCGTTCCCCCACGAACCCGCACCGTTGCTCTTTGCGTTCCCCCACGAACCCGCACCCTTGCTCTTTGCGTTCCCCCACGAACCCGCACCCTTGCTCTTTGCGTTCCCCCACGAACCCGCAGGGTTCCTCTTTGCGTTCCCCCACGAACCCGCAGGGTTCCTCTTTGCGTTCCCCCACGAACCCGCAGGGTTCCTCTTTGCGTTCCCCTACGAACCCGCACGGTTCCTCTTTGCGTTCCCCCACGAACCCGCACGGTTCCTCTTTGCGTTCCCCCACGAACCCGCACCCTTGCTCTTTGCGTTCCCCCACGAACCCGCACCCTTGCACATTGCGTTGCCCCACGAACCCGCACCCTTGCTCTTTGCGTTCCCCCACGAACTCGCACCCTTGCTCTTTGCGTTCCCCCACGAACCCGCACGGTTCCTCTTTGCGTTCCCCCACGAACCCGCACCCTTGCTCTTTGCGTTCCCCCACGAACCCGCACCCTTGCTCTTTGCGTTCCCCCACGAACCCGCACAGTTCCTCTTTGCGTTCCCCCACGAACCCGCACGGTTCCTCTTTGTGTTCCCCCACGAACCCGCACCCTTGCTCTTTGCGTTCCCCCACGAACCCGCACCCTTGCTCTTTGCGTTCCCCCACGAACCCGCACCCTTGCTCTTTGCGTTCCCCCACGAACCCGCACGGTTCCTCTTTGCGTTCCCCCACGAACCCGCACGGTTCCTCTTTGCGTTCCCCCACGAACCCGCACGGTTCCTCTTTGCGTTCCCCCACGAACCCGCACCCTTGCTCTTTGCGTTCCCCCACGAACCCGCACCCTTGCTCTTTGCGTTCCCACACGAACCCGCACCCTTGCTCTTTGCGTTCCCCCACGAACCCGCACCCTTGCTCTTTGCGTTCCCCCACGAACCCGCACCCTTGCTCTTTGCGTTCCCCCACGAACCCGCACCCTTGCTCTTTGCGTTCCCCCACGAACCCGCACGGTTCCTCTTTCGTTCCCCAACGAACCCGCACCCTTGCTCTTTGCGTTCCCCCACGAACCCGCACCCTTGCTCTTTGCGTTCCCCCATGAACCCACACGGTTCCTCTTTGCGTTCCCCCACGAACCCGCACCCTTGCTCTTTGCGTTCCCCCACGAACCCGCACGGTTCCTCTCTGCGTTCCCCCACGAACCCGCACCCTTGCTCTTTGCGTTCCCCCACGAACACGCACCCTTTCCCTTTGCGTTCCCCCACGAACCCGCACCCTTGCTCTTTGCGTTCCCCCACGAACCCGCACGGTTCCTCTTTGCGTTCCCCCACGAACCCGCACCCTTGCTCTTTGCGTTCCCCCATGAACCCGCACCCTTGCACTTTGCGTCCCCCCACGAACCCGCACGGTTCCTCTTTGCGTTCCCCCACGAACCCGCACCCTTGCTCTTTGCGTTCCCCCACGAACCCGCACCCTTGCTCTTTGCGTTCCCCCACGAACCCGCACGGTTCCTCTTTGCGTTCCCCCACGAACCCGCACGGTTCCTCTTTGCGTTCCCCCACGAACCCGCACCCTTGCTCTTTGCGTTCCCCCACGAACCCGCACCCTTGCTCTTTGCGTTCCCCCACGAACCCGCACCCTTGCTCTTTGCGTTCCCCCACGAACCCGCACCCTTGCTCTTTGCGTTCCCCCAAGAACCCGCACCCTTGCTCTTTGCGTTCCCCCACGAACCCGCACGGTTCCTCTTTGCGTTCAATCACGAACCCGCACGGTTCCTCTTTGCGTTCCCCCACGAACCCGCACCCTTGCTCTTTGCGTTCCCCCACGAACCCGCACGGTTCCTCTTTGCATTCCCCCACGAACCCGCACGGTTCCTCTTAGCGTTCCCCCACGAACCCGCACCCTTGCTCTTTGCGTTCCCCCACGAACCCGCACCCTTGCTCTTTGCGTTCCCCCACGAACCCGCACCCTTGCTCTTTGCGTTCCCCCACGAACCCGCACCCTTGCTCTTTGCGTTCCCCCACGAACCCGCACCCTTGCTCTTTGCGTTCCCCCACGAACCCGCAGGGTTCCTCTTTGCGTTCCCCCACGAACCCGCATGGTTCCTCTTTGCGTTCCCCCACGAACCCGCACGGTTCCTCTTTGCGTTCCCCCATGAACCCGCACCCTTGCTCTTTGCATTCCCCCACGTACCCGCACCCTTGCTCTTTGCGTTCCCCCACGAACCCGCACGGTTCCTCTTTGCGTTCCCCCACGAACCCGCACGGTTCCTCTTTGCGTTCCCCCAAGAACCCGCACGGTTCCTCTTTGCGTTCCCCCAAGAACCCGCACGGTTCCTCTTTGCGTTCCCCAACGAACCAGCACCCTTGCTCTTTGCGTTCCCCCACGAACCCGCACGGTTCCTCTTTGCGTTCCCCCACGAACCCGCACGGTTCCTCTTTGCGTTCCCCCACGAACCCGCACCCTTGCTCTTTGCGTTCACCCACGAACCCGCACCCTTGCTCTTTGCGTTCCCCCACGAACCCGCGCCCTTGCTCTTTGCGTTCCCCCACGAACCCGCACCCTTGCTCTTTGCGTTCCCCCACGAACCCGCACCCTTGCTCTTTGCGTTCCCCCACGAACCCGCACCCTTGCTCTTAGCGTTCCCCCACGAACCCGCACCCTTGCTCTTTGTGTTCCCCCACGAACCCGCACCCTTGCTCTTTGCGTTCCCCCACGAACCCGCACGGTTCCTCTTTGCATTCCCCCACGAACCCGCACCCTTGCTCTTTGCGTTCCCCCACGAACTCACACGGTTCCTCTTTGCATTCCCCCACGAACCCGCACCCTTCCTCTTTGCGTTCCCCCACGAACCCACACCCTTGCTCTTTGCGTTCCCCCACGAACCCGCACCCTTGCACATTGCGTTGCCCCACGAACCCGCACCCTTGCTCTTTGCGTTCCCCCACGAACCCGCACCCTTGCTCTTTGCGTTCCCCCACGAACCCGCACCCTTGCTCTTTGCGTTCCCCCACGAACCCGCACGGTTCCTCTTTGCGTTCAATCACGAACCCGCACGGTTCCTCTTTGCGTTCCCCCACGAACCCGCACCCTTGCTCTTTGCGTTCCCCCACGAACCCGCACCCTTGCTCTTTGCGTTCCCCCACGAACCCGCACCCTTGCTCTTTGCGTTCCCCCACGAACCCGCACGGTTCCTCTTTGCATTCCCCCACGAACCCGCACCCTTGCTCTTTGCGTTCCCCCACGAACTCACACGGTTCCTCTTTGCATTCCCCCACGAACCCGCACCCTTCCTCTTTGCGTTCCCCCACGAACCCACACCCTTGCTCTTTGCGTTCCCCCACGAACCCGCACCCTTGCACATTGCGTTGCCCCACGAACCCGCACCCTTGCTCTTTGCGTTCCCCCACGAACCCGCACCCTTGCTCTTTGCGTTCCCCCACGAACCCGCACCCTTGCTCTTTGCGTTCCCCCACGAACCCGCACGGTTCCTCTTTGCGTTCAATCACGAACCCGCACGGTTCCTCTTTGCGTTCCCCCACGAACCCGCACCCTTGCTCTTTGCGTTCCCCCACGAACCCGCACCCTTGCTCTTTGCGTTCCCCCACGAACCCGCACCCTTGCTCTTTGCGTTCCCCCACGAACCCGCACGGTTCCTCTTTGCGTTCCCCCACGAACCCGCACCCTTGCTCTTTGCGTTCCCCCACGAACCCGCACCCTTGCTCTTTGCGTTCCCCCACGAACCCGCACCCTTGCTCTTTGCGTTCCCCCACGAACCCGCACCCTTGCTCTTTGCGTTCCCCCACGAACCCGCACCCTTGCTCTTTGCGTTCCCCCACGAACCCGCACCCTTGCTCTTTGCGTTCCCCCACGAACCCGCAGGGTTCCTCTTTGCGTTCCCCCACGAACCCGCACGGTTCCTCTTTGCGTTCCCCCACGAACCCGCACGGTTCCTCTTTGCGTTCCCCCACGAACCCGCACGGTTCCTCTTTGCGTTCCCCCACGAACCCGCACCCTTGCTCTTTGCGTTCCCCCACGAACCCGCACGGTTCCTCTTTGCATTCCCCCACGAACCCGCACGGTTCCTCTTAGCGTTCCCCCACGAACCCGCACCCTTGCTCTTTGCGTTCCCCCACGAACCCGCACGGTTCCTCTTTGCGTTCCCCCACGAACCCGCACCCTTGCTCTTTGCGTTCCCCCACGAACCCGCACCCTTGCTCTTTGCGTTCCCCCACGAACCCGCACCCTTGCTCTTTGCGTTCCCCCACGAACCCGCACCCTTGCTCTTTGCGTTCCCCCACGAACCCGCACGGTTCCTCTTTGCGTTCCCCCACGAACCCGCAGGGTTCCTCTTTGCGTTCCCCCACGAACCCGCACGGTTCCTCTTTGCGTTCCCCCACGAACCCGCACGGTTCCTCTTTGCGTTCCCCCACGAACCCGCACGGTTCCTCTTTGCGTTCCCCCACGAACCCGCACGGTTCCTCTTTGCGTTCCCCCACGAACCCGCACCCTTGCTCTTTGCGTTCCCACACGAACCCGCACCCTTGCTCTTTGCGTTCCCCCACGAACCCGCACCCTTGCTCTTTGCGTTCCCCCACGAACCCGCACCCTTGCTCTTTGCGTTCCCCCACGAACCCGCACGGTTCCTCTTTGCGTTCTTCCAAGAACCCGCACGGTTCCTCTTTCGTTCCCCAACGAACCCGCACCCTTGCTCTTTGCGTTCCCCCACGAACCCGCACGGTTCCTCTTTGCGTTCCCCCATGAACCCACACGGTTCCTCTTTGCGTTCCCCCACGAACCCGCACCCTTGCTCTTTGCGTTCCCCCACGAACCCGCACGGTTCCTCTTTGCGTTCCCCCACGAACCCGCACCCTTGCTCTTTGCGTTCCCCCACGAGCCTGCACCCTTTCTCTTTGCGTTCCCCCACGAGCCCGCACCCTTGCTCTTTGCGTTCCCCCACGAACCCGCACGGTTCCTCTTTGCGTTCCCCCACGAACCCGCACCCTTGCTCTTTGCGTTCCCCCATGAACCCGCACCCTTGCACTTTGCGTCCCCCCACGAACCCGCACGGTTCCTCTTTGCGTTCCCCCACGAACCCGCACCCTTGCTCTTTGCGTTCCCCCACGAACCCGCACGGTTCCTCTTTGCGTTCCCCCACGAACCCGCACCCTTGCTCTTTGCGTTCCCGCACGAACACGCACGGTTCCTCTTTGCGTTCCCCCACGAACCCGCACCCTTGCTCTTTGCGTTCCCCCACGAACCCGCACCCTTGCTCTTTGCGTTCCCCCACGAACCCGCACCCTTGCTCTTTGCGTTCCCCCACGAACCCGCACGGTTCCTCTTTGCGTTCCCCCACGAACCCGCACCTTTGCTCTTTGCGTTCCCCCACGAACCCGCACCCTTGCTCTTTGCGTTCCCCCACGAACCCGCACCCTTGCTCTTTGCGTTCCCCCACGAACCCGCACCCTTGCTCTTTGCGTTCCCCCACGAACCCGCATGGTTCCTCTTTGCGTTCCCCCACGAACCCGCACGGTTCCTCTTTGCGTTCCCCCACGAACCCGCACGGTTCCTCTTTGCGTTCCCCCATGAACCCGCACCCTTGCTCTTTGCATTCCCCCACGTACCCGCACGGTTCCTCTTTGCGTTCCCCCACGAACCCGCACGGTTCCTCTTTGCGTTCCCCCACGAACCCGCACGGTTCCTCTTTGCGTTCCCCCAAGAACCCGCACGGTTCCTCTTTGCGTTCCCCCAAGAACCCGCACGGTTCCTCTTTGCGTTCCCCAACGAACCAGCACCCTTGCTCTTTGCGTTCCCCCACGAACCCGCACGGTTCCTCTTTGCGTTCCCCCACGAACCCGCACGGTTCCTCTTTGCGTTCCCCCACGAACCCGCACCCTTGCTCTTTGCGTTCACCCACGAACCCGCACCCTTGCTCTTTGCGTTCCCCCACGAACCCGCACCCTTGCTCTTTGCGTTCCCCCACGAACCCGCACGGTTCCTCTTTGCGTTCCCCCACGAACCCGCACGGTTCCTCTTTGCGTTCCCCCACGAACCCGCACCCTTGCTCTTTGCGTTCCCCCACGAACCCGCACCCTTGCTCTTTGCGTTCCCCCACGAACCCGCACCCTTGCTCTTTGCGTTCCCCCACGAACCCGCACCCTTGCTCTTTGTGTTCCCCCAAGAACCCTCACGGGTCCTCTTTCGTTCCCCAACGAACCCGCACCCTTGCTCTTTGCGTTCCCCCACGAACCCGCACCCTTGCTCTTTGCGTTCCCCCATGAACCCACACGGTTCCTCTTTGCGTTCCCACACGAACCCGCACCCTTGCTCTTTGCGTTCCCCCACGAACACGCACCCTTGCTCTTTGCGTTCCCCCACGAACCCGCACCCTTGCTCTTTGCGTTCCCCCACGAGCCTGCACCCTTTCTCTTTGCGTTCCCCCACGAGCCCGCACCCTTGCTCTTTGCGTTCCCCCACGAACCCGCACCCTTGCTCATTGCGTTCCCCCACGAACCCGCACCCTTGCTCTTTGCGTTCCCCTACGAACCCGCACCCTTGCTCTTTGCGTTCCCCTACGAACCCGCACCCTTGCACTTTGCGTTCCCCCACGAACCCGCACGGTTCCTCTTTGCGTTCCCCCACGAACCCGCACCCTTGCTCTTTGCGTTCCCCCACGAACCCGCACGGTTCCTCTTTGCGTTCCCCCACGAACCCGCACGGTTCCTCTTTGCGTTCCCCCACGAACCCGCACGGTTCCTCTTTGCGTTCCCCCACGAACCCGCACGGTTCCTCTTTGCGTTCCCCCACGAACCCGCACCCTTGCTCTTTGCGTTCCCCCACGAACCCGCACCCTTGCTCTTTGCGTTCCCCCAAGAACCCGCACCCTTGCTCTTTGCGTTCCCCCACGAACCCGCACGGTTCCTCTTTGCGTTCAACCACGAACCCGCACGGTTCCTCTTTGCGTTCCCCCAAGAACCCGCACCCTTGCTCTTTGCGTTCCCCCACGAACCCGCACCCTTGCTCTTTGCGTTCCCCCACGAACCCGCACCCTTGCTCTTTGCGTTCCCCCACGAACCCGCACGGTTCCTCTTTGCGTTCCCCCACGAACCCGCACGGTTCCTCTTTGCGTTCCCCCACGAACCCACACCCTTGCTCTTTGCGTTCCCCCACGAACCCGCACGGTTCCTCTTTGCGTTCCCCCACGAACCCACACGGTTCCTCTTTGCGTGCCCCCACGAACCCGCACGGTTCCTCTTTGCGTTCCCCCACGAACCCGCACGGTTCCTCTTTGCGTTCCCCCACGAACCCGCACGGTTCCTCTTTGCGTTCCCCCACGAACCCGCACGGTTCCTCTTTGCGTTCCCCCATGAACCCGCACCCTTGCTCTTTGCATTCCCCCACGTACCCGCACCCTTGCTCTTTGCGTTCCCCCACGAACCCGCACCCTTGCTCTTTGCGTTCCCCCACGAACACGCACCCTTGCTCTTTGCGTTCCCCCACGAACCCGCACCCTTGCTCTTTGCGTTCCCCCACGAGCCTGCACCCTTTCTCTTTGCGTTCCCCCACGAGCCCGCACCCTTGCTCTTTGCGTTCCCCCACGAACCCGCACCCTTGCTCATTGCGTTCCCCCACGAACCCGCACCCTTGCTCTTTGCGTTCCCCTACGAACCCGCACCCATGCACTTTGCGTTCCCCCACGAACCCGCACGGTTCCTCTTTGCGTTCCCCCACGAACCCGCACCCTTGCTCTTTGCGTTCCCCCACGAACCCGCACGGTTCCTCTTTGCGTTCCCCCACGAACCCGCACGGTTCCTCTTTGCGTTCCCCCACGAACCCGCACGGTTCCTCTTTGCGTTCCCCCACGAACCCGTACCCTTGCTCTTTGCGTTCCCCCACGAACCCGCACCCTTGCTCTTTGCGTTCCCCCACGAACCCGCACCCTTGCTCTTTGCGTTCCCCCACGAACCCGCACGGTTCCTCTTTGCGTTCCCCCACGAACCCGCACCCTTGCTCTTTGCGTTCCCCCACGAACCCGCACCCTTGCTCTTTGCGTTCCCCCACGAACCCGCACCCTTGCTCTTTGCGTTCCCCCACGAACCCGCACGGTTCCTCTTTGCGTTCCCCCACGAACCCGCACCCTTGCTCTTTGCGTTCCCCCACGAACCCGCACGGTTCCTCTTTGCGTTCCCCCACGAACCCGCACAGTTCCTCTTTGCGTTCCCTCACGAACCCGCACCCTTGCTCTTTGCGTTCCCCCACGAACCCGCACCCTTGCTCTTTGCGTTCCCCCAAGAACCCGCACCCTTGCTCTTTGCGTTCCCCCACGAACCCGCACGGTTCCTCTTTGCGTTCCCCCACGAACCCGCACGGTTCCTCTTTGCGTTCCCCCACGAACCCGCACGGTTCCTCTTTGCGTTCCCCCACGAACCCGCACGGTTCCTCTTTGCGTTCCCCCATGAACCCACACCCTTGCTCTTTGCATTCCCCCACGTACCCGCACCCTTGCTCTTTGCGTTCCCCCACGAACCCGCACGGTTCCTCTTTGCGTTCCCCCACGAACCCGCACGGTTCCTCTTTGCGTTCCCCCACGAACCCGCACCCTTGCTCTTTGCGTTCCCCCACGAACACGCACCCTTGGTCTTTGCGTTCCCCCACGAACACGCACCCTTGCTCTTTGCGTTCCCCCACGAGCCTGCACCCTTGCTCTTTGCGTTCCCCCACGAACCCGCACGGTTCCTCTTTGCGTTCCCCCACGAACCCGCACCCTTGCTCTTTGCCTTCACCCACGAACCCGCACCCTTGCTCTTTGCGTTCCCCCACGAACCCGCACCCTTGCTCTTTGCGTTCCCCCACGAGCCTGCACCCTTGCCCTTTGCGTTCCCCAACGAACCCGCACGGTTCCTCTTTGCGTTCCCCCACGAACCCGCACCCTTGCTCTTTGCGTTCCCCCACGAACCCGCACCCTTGCTCTTTGCGTTCCCCCACGAACCCGCACCCTTGCTCTTTGCGTTCCCCCACGAACCCGCACCCTTGCTCTTTGCGTTCCCCCACGAACCCGCACCCTTGCTCTTTGCGTTCCCACACGAACCCGCACCCTTGCTCTTTGCGTTCCCCCACGAACCCGCACCCTTGCTCTTTGCGTTCCCCCACGAACCCGCACCCTTGCTCTTTGCGTTCCCCCACGAACCCGCACCCTTGCTCTTTGCGTTCCCCCACGAACCCGCACGGTTCCTCTTTGCGTTCCCCCACGAACCCGCACGGTTCCTCTTTGCGTTCCCCCACGAACCCGCACCCTTGCTCTTTGCGTTCCCCCACGAACCCGCACCCTTGCTCTTTGCGTTCCCCCACGAACCCGCACCCTTGCTCTTTGCGTTCCCCCACGAACCCGCACCCTTGCTCTTTGCGTTCCCCCACGAACCCGCACCCTTGCTCTTTGCGTTCCCCCACGAACCCGCACGGTTCCTCTTTGCGTTCCCCCACGAACCCGCACCCTTGCTCTTTGCGTTCCCCCACGAACCCGCACGGTTCCTCTTTGCGTTCCCCCACGAACCCGCACCCATGCTCTTTGCGTTCCCCCACGAACCCGCACCCTTGCTCTTTGCGTTCCCCCACGAACCCGCACCCTTGCTCTTTGCGTTCCCCCACGAACCCGCACCCTTGCTCTTTGCGTTCCCCCACGAACCCGCACCCTTGCTCTTTCCGTTCCCCCACGAACCCGCACCCTTGCTCTTTGCGTTCCCCCACGAACCCGCACCCTTGCTCTTTGCGTTCCCCCACGAACCCGCTCCCTTGCTCTTTGCGTTCCCCCACGAACCCGCACGGTTCCTCTTTGCGTTCCCCCACGAACCCGCACGGTTCCTCTTTGCGTTCCCCCAAGAAACCGCACCCTTGCTCTTTGCGTTCCCCCACGAACCCGCACCCTTGCTCTTTGCGTTCCCCCACGAACCCGCACTCTTGCTCTTTGCGTTCCCCCACGAACCCGCACCCTTGCTCTTTGCGTTCCCCCACGAACCCGCACCCTTGCTCTTTGCGTTCCCCCACGAACCCGCACCATTTCTCTTTGCGTTCCCCCACGAACCCGCACCATTCCTCTTTGCGTTCCCCCACGAACCCGCACCCTTGCTCTTTGCGTTCCCCCACGAACACGCACGGTTCCTCTTTGCGTTCCCCCACGAACACGCACGGTTCCTCTTTGCGTTCCCCCACGAACCCGCACGGTTCCTCTTTGCGTTCCCCCACGAACCCGCACCCTGGCTCTTTGCGTTCCCCCACGAACCCGCACCCTTGCTCTTTGCGTTCCCCCACGAACCCGCACCCTTCCTCTTTGCGTTCCCCCACGAACCCGCACCCTTGCTCTTTGCGTTCCCCCACGAACCCGCACCCATGCACATTGCGTTGCCCCACGAACCCGCACCCTTGCTCTTTGCGTTCCCCCACGAACTCGCACCCTTGCTCTTTGCGTTCCCCCACGAACCCGCACCCTTGCTCTTTGCGTTTCCCCACGAACCCGCACCCTTGCTCTTTGCGTTCCCCCACGGACCCGCACCATTGCTCTTTGCGTTCCCCCACGAACCCGCACCCTTGCTCTTTGCGTTCCCCCACGAACCCGCACCCTTGCTCTTTGCGTTCCCCCACGAACACGCACCCTTGCTCTTTGCGTTCCCCCACGAACCCGCACGGTTCCTCTTTGCGTTCCCCCACGAACCCGCACGGTTCCTCTTTGCGTTCCCCCACGAACCCGCACCCTTTCTCTTTGCGTTCCCCCACGACCCCGCACCCTTGCACTTTGCGTTCCCCCACGAACCCGCACCCTTGCTCTTTGCGTTCCCCCACGAACCCGCACCCTTGCTCTTTGCGTTCCCCCACGAACCCGCACCCTTGCTCTTTGCGTTCCCCCACGAACCCGCACGGTTCCTCTATGCGTTCCCCCACGAACCCGCACGGTTCCTCTTTGCGTTCCCCCACGAACCCGCACGGTTCCTCTTTGCGTTCCCCCACGAACCCGCACGGTTCCTCTTTGCGTTCCCCCACGATCCCGCACCCTTGCTCTTTGCGTTCCCCCACGAACCCGCACGGTTCCTCTTTGCGTTCCCCCACGAACCCGCACCCTTGCTCTTTGCGTTCCCCCACGAACCCGCACCCTTGCTCTTTGCGTTCCCCCACGAACCCGCACCCTTGCTCTTTGCGTTCCCCCACGAACCCGCACCCTTGCTCTTTGCGTTCCCCCACGAACCCGCACCCTTGCTCTTTGCGTTCCCCCACGAACCCGCACCCTTGCTCTTTGCGTTCCCCCACGAACCCGCACCCTTGCTCTTTGCGTTCCCCCACGAACCCGCACCCTTGCTCTTTGCGTTCCCCCACGAACCCGCACGGTTCCTCTTTGCGTTCCCCCATGAACCCGCACGGTTCCTCTTTGCGTTCCCCCATGAACCCGCACGGTTCCTCTTTGCGTTCCCCCACGAACCCGCACCCTTGCTCTTTGCGTTCCCCCACGAACCCGCACCCTTGCCCTTTGCGTTCGCCCACGAATCCGCACGGTTCCTCTTTGCGTTCCCCCACGAACCCGCACCCTTGCTCTTTGCGTTCCCCCACGAACCCGCACGGTTCCTCTTTGCGTTCCCCCACGAACCCGCACGGTTCCTCTTTGCGTTCCCCCACGAACCCGCACGGTTCCTCTTTGCGTTCCCCCACGAACCCGCACGGTTCCTCTTTGCGTTCCCCCACGAACCCGCACGGTTCCTCTTTGCGTTCCCCCACGAACCCGCACCCTTGCTCTTTGCGTTCCCCCACGAACCCGCACGGTTCCTCTTTGCGTTCCCCCACGAACCCGCACCCTTGCTCTTTGCGTTCCCCCACGAACCCGCACCCTTGCTCTTTGCGTTCCCCCACGAACCCGCACCCTTGCTCTTTGCGTTCCCCCACGAACCCGCACGGTTCCTCTTTGCGTTCCCCCACGAACCCGCACCCTTGCTCTTTGCGTTCCCCCACGAACCCGCACGGTTCCTCTTTGCGTTCCCCCACGAACCCGCACAGTTCCTCTTTGCGTTCCCTCACGAACCCGCACCCTTGCTCTTTGCGTTCCCCCACGAACCCGCACCCTTGCTCTTTGCGTTCCCCCACGAACCCGCACCCTTGCTCTTTGCGTTCCCCCACGAACCCGCACCCTTGCTCTTTGCGTTCCCCCACGAACCCGCACGGTTCCTCTTTGCGTTCCCCCACGAACCCGCACGGTTCCTCTTTGCGTTCCCCCACGAACCCGCACGGTTCCTCTTTGCGTTCCCCCACGAACCCGCACGGTTCCTCTTTGCGTTCCCCCACGAACCCGCACCCTTGCTCTTTGCGTTCCCCCACGAACCCGCACCCTTGCTCTTTGCGTTCCCCCACGAACCCGCACCCTTTCTCTTTGCGTTCCCCCACGAACCCGCACCCTTGCTCTTTGCGTTCCCCCACGAACCCGCACAGTTCCTCTTTGCGTTCCCCCACGAACCCGCACGGTTCCTCTTTGCGTTCCCCCACGAACCCGCACGGTTCCTCTTTGCGTTCCCCCACGAACCCGCACGGTTCCTCTTTGCGTTCCCCCACGAACCCGCACGGTTCCTCTTTGCGTTCCCCCACGAACCCGCACCCTTGCTCTTTGCGTTCCCCCACGAACCCGCACCCTTGCTCTTTGCGTTCCCCCACGAACCCGCACCCTTGCTCTTTGCGTTCCCCCACGAACCCGCACGGTTCCTCTTTGCGTTCCCCCACGAACCCGCACGGTTCCTCTTTGCGTTCCCCCACGAACCCGCACCCTTGCTCTTTGCGTTCCCCCACGAACCCGCACCCATGCTCTTTGCGTTTCCCCACGAACCCGCACCCTTGCTCTTTGCGTTCCCCCACGAACCCGCACCCTTGCTCTTTGCGTTCCCCCACGAACCCGCACCCTTGCTCTTTGCGTTCCCCCACGAACCCGCACCCTTGCTCTTTGCGTTCCCCCACGAACCCGCACCCTTGCTCTTTGCGTTCCCCCACGAACCCGCACCCTTGCTCTTTGCGTTCCCCCACGAACCCGCACCCTTGCTCTTTGCGTTCCCCCACGAACCCGCACCCTTGCTCTTTGCGTTCCCCCACGAACCCGCACCCTTGCTCTTTGCGTTCCCCCACGAACCCGCACCCTTGCTCTTTGCGTTCCCCCACGAACCCGCACCCTTGCTCTTTGCGTTCCCCCACGAACCCACACCCTTGCTCTTTGCGTTCCCCCACGAACCCACACCCTTGCTCTTTGAGTTCCCCCACGAACCCGCACGGTTCCTCTTTGCGTTCCCCCACGAACCCGCACCCTTGCTCTTTGCGTTCCCCCACGAACCCGCACCCTTGCTCTTTGCGTTCCCCCACGAACCCGCACCCTTGCTCTTTGCGTTCCCCCACGAACCCGCACCCTTGCTCTTTGCGTTCCCCCACGAACCCGCACGGTTCCTCTTTGCGTTCCCCCACGAACCCGCACGGTTCCTCTTTGCGTTCCCCCACGAACCCGCACGGTTCCTCTTTGCGTTCCCCCATGAACCCGCACGGTTCCTCTTTGCGTTCCCCCACGAACCCGCACCCTTGCTCTTTGCGTTCCCCCACGAACACGCACCCTTGGTCTTTGCGTTCCCCCACGAACCAGCACCCTTGCTCTTTGCGTTCCCCCACGAGCCTGCACCCTTGCTCTTTGCGTTCCCCCACGAGCCCGCACCCTTGCTCTTTGCGTTCCCCCACGAACCCGCACCCTTTCTCTTTGCGTTCCCCCACGAACCCGCACCCTTGCTCTTTGCGTTCCCCCACGTACCCGCACCCTTGCTCTTTGCGTTCCCCCACGAACCCGCACGGTTCCTCTTTGCGTTCCCCCACGAACCCGCACGGTTCCTCTTTGCGTTCCCCCACGAACCCGCACGGTTCCTCTTTGCGTTCCCCCACGAACACGCACCCTTGCTCTTTGCGTTCCCCCACGAACCCGCACCCTTGCTCTTTGCGTTCCCCCACGAGCCTGCACCCTTTCTCTTTGCGTTCCCCCACGAGCCCGCACCCTTGCTCTTTGCGTTCCCCCACGAACCCGCACCCTTGCTCATTGCGTTCCCCCACGAACCCGCACCCTTGCTCTTTGCGTTCCCCTACGAACCCGCACCCTTGCTCTTTGCGTTCCCCTACGAACCCGCACCCTTGCACTTTGCGTTCCCCCACGAACCCGCACGGTTCCTCTTTGCGTTCCCCCACGAACCCGCACCCTTGCTCTTTGCGTTCCCCCACGAACCCGCACGGTTCCTCTTTGCGTTCCCCCACGAACCCGCACGGTTCCTCTTTGCGTTCCCCCACGAACCCGCACGGTTCCTCTTTGCGTTCCCCCACGAACCCGCACGGTTCCTCTTTGCGTTCCCCCACGAACCCGCACCCTTGCTCTTTGCGTTCCCCCACGAACCCGCACCCTTGCTCTTTGCGTTCCCCCAAGAACCCGCACCCTTGCTCTTTGCGTTCCCCCACGAACCCGCACGGTTCCTCTTTGCGTTCAACCACGAACCCGCACGGTTCCTCTTTGCGTTCCCCCAAGAACCCGCACCCTTGCTCTTTTTGCGTTCCCCCACGAACCCGCACCCTTGCTCTTTGCGTTCCCCCACGAACCCGCACCCTTGCTCTTTGCGTTCCCCCACGAACCCGCACGGTTCCTCTTTGCGTTCCCCCACGAACCCGCACGGTTCCTCTTTGCGTTCCCCCACGAACCCACACCCTTGCTCTTTGCGTTCCCCCACGAACCCGCACGGTTCCTCTTTGCGTTCCCCCACGAACCCACACGGTTCCTCTTTGCGTGCCCCCACGAACCCGCACGGTTCCTCTTTGCGTTCCCCCACGAACCCGCACGGTTCCTCTTTGCGTTCCCCCACGAACCCGCACGGTTCCTCTTTGCGTTCCCCCACGAACCCGCACGGTTCCTCTTTGCGTTCCCCCATGAACCCGCACCCTTGCTCTTTGCATTCCCCCACGTACCCGCACCCTTGCTCTTTGCGTTCCCCCACGAACCCGCACCCTTGCTCTTTGCGTTCCCCCACGAACACGCACCCTTGCTCTTTGCGTTCCCCCACGAACCCGCACCCTTGCTCTTTGCGTTCCCCCACGAGCCTGCACCCTTTCTCTTTGCGTTCCCCCACGAGCCCGCACCCTTGCTCTTTGCGTTCCCCCACGAACCCGCACCCTTGCTCATTGCGTTCCCCCACGAACCCGCACCCTTGCTCTTTGCGTTCCCCTACGAACCCGCACCCATGCACTTTGCGTTCCCCCACGAACCCGCACGGTTCCTCTTTGCGTTCCCCCACGAACCCGCACCCTTGCTCTTTGCGTTCCCCCACGAACCCGCACGGTTCCTCTTTGCGTTCCCCCACGAACCCGCACGGTTCCTCTTTGCGTTCCCCCACGAACCCGCACGGTTCCTCTTTGCGTTCCCCCACGAACCCGTACCCTTGCTCTTTGCGTTCCCCCACGAACCCGCACCCTTGCTCTTTGCGTTCCCCCACGAACCCGCACCCTTGCTCTTTGCGTTCCCCCACGAACCCGCACGGTTCCTCTTTGCGTTCCCCCACGAACCCGCACCCTTGCTCTTTGCGTTCCCCCACGAACCCGCACCCTTGCTCTTTGCGTTCCCCCACGAACCCGCACCCTTGCTCTTTGCGTTCCCCCACGAACCCGCACGGTTCCTCTTTGCGTTCCCCCACGAACCCGCACCCTTGCTCTTTGCGTTCCCCCACGAACCCGCACGGTTCCTCTTTGCGTTCCCCCACGAACCCGCACAGTTCCTCTTTGCGTTCCCTCACGAACCCGCACCCTTGCTCTTTGCGTTCCCCCACGAACCCGCACCCTTGCTCTTTGCGTTCCCCCAAGAACCCGCACCCTTGCTCTTTGCGTTCCCCCACGAACCCGCACGGTTCCTCTTTGCGTTCCCCCACGAACCCGCACGGTTCCTCTTTGCGTTCCCCCACGAACCCGCACGGTTCCTCTTTGCGTTCCCCCACGAACCCGCACGGTTCCTCTTTGCGTTCCCCCATGAACCCGCACCCTTGCTCTTTGCATTCCCCCACGTACCCGCACCCTTGCTCTTTGCGTTCCCCCACGAACCCGCACGGTTCCTCTTTGCGTTCCCCCACGAACCCGCACGGTTCCTCTTTGCGTTCCCCCACGAACCCGCACCCTTGCTCTTTGCGTTCCCCCACGAACACGCACCCTTGGTCTTTGCGTTCCCCCACGAACACGCACCCTTGCTCTTTGCGTTCCCCCACGAGCCTGCACCCTTGCTCTTTGCGTTCCCCCACGAACCCGCACGGTTCCTCTTTGCGTTCCCCCACGAACCCGCACCCTTGCTCTTTGCGTTCACCCACGAACCCGCACCCTTGCTCTTTGCGTTCCCCCACGAACCCGCACCCTTGCTCTTTGCGTTCCCCCACGAGCCTGCACCCTTGCCCTTTGCGTTCCCCAACGAACCCGCACGGTTCCTCTTTGCGTTCCCCCACGAACCCGCACCCTTGCTCTTTGCGTTCCCCCACGAACCCGCACCCTTGCTCTTTGCGTTCCCCCACGAACCCGCACCCTTGCTCTTTGCGTTCCCCCACGAACCCGCACCCTTGCTCTTTGCGTTCCCCCACGAACCCGCACCCTTGCTCTTTGCGTTCCCACACGAACCCGCACCCTTGCTCTTTGCGTTCCCCCACGAACCCGCACCCTTGCTCTTTGCGTTCCCCCACGAACCCGCACCCTTGCTCTTTGCGTTCCCCCACGAACCCGCACCCTTGCTCTTTGCGTTCCCCCATGAACCCGCACGGTTCCTCTTTGCGTTCCCCCACGAACCCGCACGGTTCCTCTTTGCGTTCCCCCACGAACCCGCACCCTTGCTCTTTGCGTTCCCCCACGAACCCGCACCCTTGCTCTTTGCGTTCCCCCACGAACCCGCACCCTTGCTCTTTGCGTTCCCCCACGAACCCGCACCCTTGCTCTTTGCGTTCCCCCACGAACCCGCACCCTTGCTCTTTGCGTTCCCCCACGAACCCGCACGGTTCCTCTTTGCGTTCCCCCACGAACCCGCACCCTTGCTCTTTGCGTTCCCCCACGAACCCGCACGGTTCCTCTTTGCGTTCCCCCACGAACCCGCACCCATGCTCTTTGCGTTCCCCCACGAACCCGCACCCTTGCTCTTTGCGTTCCCCCACGAACCCGCACCCTTGCTCTTTGCGTTCCCCCACGAACCCGCACCCTTGCTCTTTGCGTTCCCCCACGAACCCGCACCCTTGCTCTTTCCGTTCCCCCACGAACCCGCACCCTTGCTCTTTGCGTTCCCCCACGAACCCGCACCCTTGCTCTTTGCGTTCCCCCACGAACCCGCTCCCTTGCTCTTTGCGTTCCCCCACGAACCCGCACGGTTCCTCTTTGCGTTCCCCCACGAACCCGCACGGTTCCTCTTTGCGTTCCTCCAAGAAACCGCACCCTTGCTCTTTGCGTTCCCCCACGAACCCGCACCCTTGCTCTTTGCGTTCCCCCACGAACCCGCACTCTTGCTCTTTGCGTTCCCCCACGAACCCGCACCCTTGCTCTTTGCGTTCCCCCACGAACCCGCACCCTTGCTCTTTGCGTTCCCCCACGAACCCGCACCATTTCTCTTTGCGTTCCCCCACGAACCCGCACCATTCCTCTTTGCGTTCCCCCACGAACCCGCACCCTTGCTCTTTGCGTTCCCCCACGAACACGCACGGTTCCTCTTTGCGTTCCCCCACGAACACGCACGGTTCCTCTTTGCGTTCCCCCACGAACCCGCACGGTTCCTCTTTGCGTTCCCCCACGAACCCGCACCCTGGCTCTTTGCGTTCCCCCACGAACCCGCACCCTTGCTCTTTGCGTTCCCCCACGAACCCGCACCCTTCCTCTTTGCGTTCCCCCACGAACCCGCACCCTTGCTCTTTGCGTTCCCCCACGAACCCGCACCCATGCACATTGCGTTGCCCCACGAACCCGCACCCTTGCTCTTTGCGTTCCCCCACGAACTCGCACCCTTGCTCTTTGCGTTCCCCCACGAACCCGCACCCTTGCTCTTTGCGTTTCCCCACGAACCCGCACCCTTGCTCTTTGCGTTCCCCCACGGACCCGCACCATTGCTCTTTGCGTTCCCCCACGAACCCGCACCCTTGCTCTTTGCGTTCCCCCACGAACCCGCACCCTTGCTCTTTGCGTTCCCCCACGAACACGCACCCTTGCTCTTTGCGTTCCCCCACGAACCCGCACGGTTCCTCTTTGCGTTCCCCCACGAACCCGCACGGTTCCTCTTTGCGTTCCCCCACGAACCCGCACCCTTTCTCTTTGCGTTCCCCCACGACCCCGCACCCTTGCTCTTTGCGTTCCCCCACGAACCCGCACCCTTGCTCTTTGCGTTCCCCCACGAACCCGCACCCTTGCTCTTTGCGTTCCCCCACGAACCCGCACCCTTGCTCTTTGCGTTCCCCCACGAACCCGCACGGTTCCTCTATGCGTTCCCCCACGAACCCGCACGGTTCCTCTTTGCGTTCCCCCACGAACCCGCACGGTTCCTCTTTGCGTTCCCCCACGAACCCGCACGGTTCCTCTTTGCGTTCCCCCACGAACCCGCACCCTTGCTCTTTGCGTTCCCCCACGAACCCGCACGGTTCCTCTTTGCGTTCCCCCACGAACCCGCACCCTTGCTCTTTGCGTTCCCCCACGAACCCGCACCCTTGCTCTTTGCGTTCCCCCACGAACCCGCACCCTTGCTCTTTGCGTTCCCCCACGAACCCGCACCCTTGCTCTTTGCGTTCCCCCACGAACCCGCACCCTTGCTCTTTGCGTTCCCCCACGAACCCGCACCCTTGCTCTTTGCGTTCCCCCACGAACCCGCACCCTTGCTCTTTGCGTTCCCCCACGAACCCGCACCCTTGCTCTTTGCGTTCCCCCACGAACCCGCACGGTTCCTCTTTGCGTTCCCCCATGAACCCGCACGGTTCCTCTTTGCGTTCCCCCATGAACCCGCACGGTTCCTCTTTGCGTTCCCCCACGAACCCGCACCCTTGCTCTTTGCGTTCCCCCACGAACCCGCACCCTTGCCCTTTGCGTTCGCCCACGAATCCGCACGGTTCCTCTTTGCGTTCCCCCACGAACCCGCACCCTTGCTCTTTGCGTTCCCCCACGAACCCGCACGGTTCCTCTTTGCGTTCCCCCACGAACCCGCACGGTTCCTCTTTGCGTTCCCCCACGAACCCGCACGGTTCCTCTTTGCGTTCCCCCACGAACCCGCACGGTTCCTCTTTGCGTTCCCCCACGAACCCGCACGGTTCCTCTTTGCGTTCCCCCACGAACCCGCACCCTTGCTCTTTGCGTTCCCCCACGAACCCGCACGGTTCCTCTTTGCGTTCCCCCACGAACCCGCACCCTTGCTCTTTGCGTTCCCCCACGAACCCGCACCTTTGCTCTTTGCGTTCCCCCACGAACCCGCACCCTTGCTCTTTGCGTTCCCCCACGAACCCGCACGGTTCCTCTTTGCGTTCCCCCACGAACCCGCACCCTTGCTCTTTGCGTTCCCCCACGAACCCGCACGGTTCCTCTTTGCGTTCCCCCACGAACCCGCACAGTTCCTCTTTGCGTTCCCTCACGAACCCGCACCCTTGCTCTTTGCGTTCCCCCACGAACCCGCACCCTTGCTCTTTGCGTTCCCCCACGAACCCGCACCCTTGCTCTTTGCGTTCCCCCACGAACCCGCACCCTTGCTCTTTGCGTTCCCCCACGAACCCGCACGGTTCCTCTTTGCGTTCCCCCACGAACCCGCACGGTTCCTCTTTGCGTTCCCCCACGAACCCGCACGGTTCCTCTTTGCGTTCCCCCACGAACCCGCACGGTTCCTCTTTGCGTTCCCCCACGAACCCGCACCCTTGCTCTTTGCGTTCCCCCACGAACCCGCACCCTTGCTCTTTGCGTTCCCCCACGAACCCGCACCCTTTCTCTTTGCGTTCCCCCACGAACCCGCACCCTTGCTCTTTGCGTTCCCCCACGAACCCGCACAGTTCCTCTTTGCGTTCCCCCACGAACCCGCACGTTTCCTCTTTGCGTTCCCCCACGAACCCGCACGGTTCCTCTTTGCGTTCCCCCACGAACCCGCACGGTTCCTCTTTGCGTTCCCCCACGAACCCGCACCCTTGCTCTTTGCGTTCCCCCACGAACCCGCACCCTTGCTCTTTGCGTTCCCCCACGAACCCGCACCCTTGCTCTTTGCGTTCCCCCACGAACCCGCACGGTTCCTCTTTGCGTTCCCCCACGAACCCGCACGGTTCCTCTTTGCGTTCCCCCACGAACCCGCACCCTTGCTCTTTGCGTTCCCCCACGAACCCGCACCCATGCTCTTTGCGTTTCCCCACGAACCCGCACCCTTGCTCTTTGCGTTCCCCCACGAACCCGCACCCTTGCTCTTTGCGTTCCCCCACGAACCCGCACCCTTGCTCTTTGCGTTCCCCCACGAACCCGCACCCTTGCTCTTTGCGTTCCCCCACGAACCCGCACCCTTGCTCTTTGCGTTCCCCCACGAACCCGCACCCTTGCTCTTTGCGTTCCCCCACGAACCCGCACCCTTGCTCTTTGCGTTCCCCCACGAACCCGCACCCTTGCTCTTTGCGTTCCCCCACAAACCCGCACCCTTGCTCTTTGCGTTCCCCCACGAACCCGCACCCTTGCTCTTTGCGTTCCCCCACGAACCCGCACCCTTGCTCTTTGCGTTCCCCCACGAACCCACACCCTTGCTCTTTGCGTTCCCCCACGAACCCACACCCTTGCTCTTTGAGTTCCCCCACGAACCCGCACGGTTCCTCTTTGCGTTCCCCCACGAACCCGCACCCTTGCTCTTTGCGTTCCCCCACGAACCCGCACCCTTGCTCTTTGCGTTCCCCCACGAACCCGCACCCTTGCTCTTTGCGTTCCCCCACGAACCCGCACCCTTGCTCTTTGCGTTCCCCCACGAACCCGCACGGTTCCTCTTTGCGTTCCCCCACGAACCCGCACGGTTCCTCTTTGCGTTCCCCCACGAACCCGCACGGTTCCTCTTTGCGTTCCCCCATGAACCCGCACGGTTCCTCTTTGCGTTCCCCCACGAACCCGCACCCTTGCTCTTTGCGTTCCCCCACGAACACGCACCCTTGGTCTTTGCGTTCCCCCACGAACCAGCACCCTTGCTCTTTGCGTTCCCCCACGAGCCTGCACCCTTGCTCTTTGCGTTCCCCCACGAGCCCGCACCCTTGCTCTTTGCGTTCCCCCACGAACCCGCACCCTTTCTCTTTGCGTTCCCCCACGAACCCGCACCCTTGCTCTTTGCGTTCCCCCACGAACCCGCACCCTTGCTCTTTGCGTTCCCCCACGAACCCGCACGGTTCCTCTTTGCGTTCCCCCACGAACCCGCACGGTTCCTCTTTGCGTTCCCCCACAAACCCGCACGGTTCCTCTTTGCGTTCCCCCACGAACCCGCACCCTTGCTCTTTGCGTTCCCCCAAGAACCCGCACGGTTCCTCTTTGCGTTCCCCAACGAACCCGCACCCTTGCTCTTTGCGTTCCCCCACGAACCCGCACGGTTCTTCTTTGCGTTCCCCCAAGAACCCGCACGGTTCCTCTTTGCGTTCCCCCATGAACCCACACGGTTCCTCTTTGCGTTCCCCCACGAACCCGCACCCTTGCTCTTTGCGTTCCCCCACGAACACGCACCCTTGGTCTTTGCGTTCCCCCACGAACCCGCACCCTTGCTCTTTGCGTTCCCTTACGAGCCTGCACCCTTGCTCTTTGCGTTCCCCCACGAGCCCGTACCCTTGCTCTTTGCGTTCCCCCACGAACCCGCACCCTTTCTCTTTGCGTTCCCCCACGAACCCGCACCCTTGCTCTTTGCGTTCCCCCACGTACCCGCACCCTTGCTCTTTGCGTTCCCCCACGAACCCGCACGGTTCCTCTTTGCGTTCCCCCACGAACCCGCACGGTTCCTCTTTGCGTTCCCCCAAGAACCCGCACGGTTCCTCTTTGCGTTCCCCAACGAACCCGCACCCTTGCTCTTTGCGTTCCCCCACGAAACCGCACGGTTCCTCTTTGCGTTCCGCCACGAACCCGCACGGTTCCTCTTTGCGTTCCCCCACGAACCCGCACCCTTGCTCTTTGCGTTCCCCCACGAACCCGCACCCTTGCTCTTTGCGTTCCCCCACGAACCCGCACCCTTGCTCTTTGCGTTCCCCCACGAACCCGCACCCTTGCCCTTTGTGTTCCCCCACGAACCCGCACCCTTGCTCTTTGCGTTCCCCCACGAACCCGCACCCTTGCTCTTTGCGTTCCCCCACGAACACGCACCCTTGCTCTTTGCGTTCCCCCACGAACACGCACCCTTGCTCTTTGCGTTCCCCCACGAACCCACACCCTTGCTCTTTGCGTTCCCCCACGAACCCGCACCCTTGCTCTTTGCATTCCCCCACGAACCCGCACGGTTCCTCTTTGCATTCCCCCACGAACCCGCACCCTTGCTCTTTGAGTTCCCCCACGAACCCGCACGGTTCCTCTTTGCATTCCCCCACGAACCCGCACCCTTCCTCTTTGCGTTCCCCCACGAACCCGCACCCTTGCTCTTTGCGTTCCCCCACGAACCCGCACCCTTGCTCTTTGCGTTCCCCCACGAACCCGCACGGTTCCTCTTTGCGTTCCCCCACGAACCCGCACGGTTCCTCTTTGCGTTCCCCCACGAACCCGCACGGTTCCTCTTTGCGTTCCCCCATGAACCCGCACGGTTCCTCTTTGCGTTCCCCCACGAACCCGCACCCTTGCTCTTTGCGTTCCCCCACGAACACGCACCCTTGGTCTTTGCGTTCCCCCACGAACCCGCACCCTTGCTCTTTGCGTTCCCCCACGAGCCTGCACCCTTGCTCTTTGCGTTCCCCCACGAGCCCGCACGGTTCCTCTTTGCGTTCCCCCACGAACCCGCACCCTTTCTCTTTGCGTTCCCCCACGAACCCGCACCCTTGCTCTTTGCGTTCCCCCACGTACCCGCACCCTTGCTCTTTGCGTTCCCCCACGAACCCGCACGGTTCCTCTTTGCGTTCCCCCACGAACCCGCACCCTTGCTCTATGCGTTCCCCCAAGAACCCGCACGGTTCCTCTTTGCGTTCCCCAACGAACCCGCACCCTTGCTCTTTGCGTTCCCCCACGAACCCGCACGGTTCCTCTTTGCGTTCCCCCAAGAACCCGCACGGTTCCTCTTTGCGTTCCCCAACGAACCCGCACCCTTGCTCTTTGCGTTCCCCCACGAACCCGCACCCTTGCTCTTTGCGTTCCCCCACGAGCCTGCACCCTTGCCCTTTGCGTTCCCCAACGAACCCGCACGGTTCCTCTTTGCGTTCCCCCACGAACCCGCACCCTTGCTCTTTGCGTTCCCCCACGAACCCGCACCCTTGCTCTTTGCGTTCCCCCACGAACCCGCACCCTTGCTCTTTGCGTTCCCCCACGAACCCGCACCCTTGCTCTTTGCGTTCCCCCACGAACCCGCACCCTTGCTCTTTGCGTTCCCACACGAACCCGCACCCTTGCTCTTTGCGTTCCCCCACGAACCCGCACCCTTGCTCTTTGCGTTCCCCCACGAACCCGCACCCTTGCTCTTTGCGTTCCCCCACGAACCCGCACCCTTGCTCTTTGCGTTCCCCCATGAACCCGCACGGTTCCTCTTTGCGTTCCCCCACGAACCCGCACGGTTCCTCTTTGCGTTCCCCCACGAACCCGCACCCTTGCTCTTTGCGTTCCCCCACGAACCCGCACCCTTGCTCTTTGCGTTCCCCCACGAACCCGCACCCTTGCTCTTTGCGTTCCCCCACGAACCCGCACCCTTGCTCTTTGCGTTCCCCCACGAACCCGCACCCTTGCTCTTTGCGTTCCCCCACGAACCCGCACGGTTCCTCTTTGCGTTCCCCCACGAACCCGCACCCTTGCTCTTTGCGTTCCCCCACGAACCCGCACCCTTTCTCTTTGCGTTCCCCCACGACCCCGCACCCTTGCTCTTTGCGTTCCCCCACGAACCCGCACCCTTGCTCTTTGCGTTCCCCCACGAACCCGCACCCTTGCTCTTTGCGTTCCCCCACGAACCCGCACCCTTGCTCTTTGCGTTCCCCCACGAACCCGCACGGTTCCTCTATGCGTTCCCCCACGAACCCGCACGGTTCCTCTTTGCGTTCCCCCACGAACCCGCACGGTTCCTCTTTGCGTTCCCCCACGAACCCGCACGGTTCCTCTTTGCGTTCCCCCACGAACCCGCACCCTTGCTCTTTGCGTTCCCCCACGAACCCGCACGGTTCCTCTTTGCGTTCCCCCACGAACCCGCACCCTTGCTCTTTGCGTTCCCCCACGAACCCGCACCCTTGCTCTTTGCGTTCCCCCACGAACCCGCACCCTTGCTCTTTGCGTTCCCCCACGAACCCGCACCCTTGCTCTTTGCGTTCCCCCACGAACCCGCACCCTTGCTCTTTGCGTTCCCCCACGAACCCGCACCCTTGCTCTTTGCGTTCCCCCACGAACCCGCACCCTTGCTCTTTGCGTTCCCCCACGAACCCGCACCCTTGCTCTTTGCGTTCCCCCACGAACCCGCACGTTTCCTCTTTGCGTTCCCCCATGAACCCGCACGGTTCCTCTTTGCGTTCCCCCATGAACCCGCACGGTTCCTCTTTGCGTTCCCCCACGAACCCGCACCCTTGCTCTTTGCGTTCCCCCACGAACCCGCACCCTTGCCCTTTGCGTTCGCCCACGAATCCGCACGGTTCCTCTTTGCGTTCCCCCACGAACCCGCACCCTTGCTCTTTGCGTTCCCCCACGAACCCGCACGGTTCCTCTTTGCGTTCCCCCACGAACCCGCACGGTTCCTCTTTGCGTTCCCCCACGAACCCGCACGGTTCCTCTTTGCGTTCCCCCACGAACCCGCACGGTTCCTCTTTGCGTTCCCCCACGAACCCGCACGGTTCCTCTTTGCGTTCCCCCACGAACCCGCACCCTTGCTCTTTGCGTTCCCCCACGAACCCGCACGGTTCCTCTTTGCGTTCCCCCACGAACCCGCACCCTTGCTCTTTGCGTTCCCCCACGAACCCGCACCTTTGCTCTTTGCGTTCCCCCACGAACCCGCACCCTTGCTCTTTGCGTTCCCCCACGAACCCGCACGGTTCCTCTTTGCGTTCCCCCACGAACCCGCACCCTTGCTCTTTGCGTTCCCCCACGAACCCGCACGGTTCCTCTTTGCGTTCCCCCACGAACCCGCACAGTTCCTCTTTGCGTTCCCTCACGAACCCGCACCCTTGCTCTTTGCGTTCCCCCACGAACCCGCACCCTTGCTCTTTGCGTTCCCCCACGAACCCGCACCCTTGCTCTTTGCGTTCCCCCACGAACCCGCACCCTTGCTCTTTGCGTTCCCCCACGAACCCGCACGGTTCCTCTTTGCGTTCCCCCACGAACCCGCACGGTTCCTCTTTGCGTTCCCCCACGAACCCGCACGGTTCCTCTTTGCGTTCCCCCACGAACCCGCACGGTTCCTCTTTGCGTTCCCCCACGAACCCGCACCCTTGCTCTTTGCGTTCCCCCACGAACCCGCACCCTTGCTCTTTGCGTTCCCCCACGAACCCGCACCCTTTCTCTTTGCGTTCCCCCACGAACCCGCACAGTTCCTCTTTGCGTTCCCCCACGAACCCGCACCCTTGCTCTTTGCGTTCCCCCACGAACCCGCACGGTTCCTCTTTGCGTTCCCCCACGAACCCGCACGGTTCCTCTTTGCGTTCCCCCACGAACCCGCACCCTTGCTCTTTGCGTTCCCCCACGAACCCGCACCCTTGCTCTTTGCGTTCCCCCACGAACCCGCACCCTTGCTCTTTGCGTTCCCCCACGAACCCGCACGGTTCCTCTTTGCGTTCCCCCACGAACCCGCACGGTTCCTCTTTGCGTTCCCCCACGAACCCGCACCCTTGCTCTTTGCGTTCCCCCACGAACCCGCACCCATGCTCTTTGCGTTTCCCCACGAACCCGCACCCTTGCTCTTTGCGTTCCCCCACGAACCCGCACCCTTGCTCTTTGCGTTCCCCCACGAACCCGCACCCTTGCTCTTTGCGTTCCCCCACGAACCCGCACCCTTGCTCTTTGCGTTCCCCCACGAACCCGCACCCTTGCTCTTTGCGTTCCCCCACGAACCCGCACCCTTGCTCTTTGCGTTCCCCCACGAACCCGCACCCTTGCTCTTTGCGTTCCCCCACGAACCCGCACCCTTGCTCTTTGCGTTCCCCCACAAACCCGCACCCTTGCTCTTTGCGTTCCCCCACGAACCCGCACCCTTGCTCTTTGCGTTCCCCCACGAACCCGCACCCTTGCTCTTTGCGTTCCCCCACGAACCCACACCCTTGCTCTTTGCGTTCCCCCACGAACCCACACCCTTGCTCTTTGAGTTCCCCCACGAACCCGCACGGTTCCTCTTTGCGTTCCCCCACGAACCCGCACCCTTGCTCTTTGCGTTCCCCCACGAACCCGCACCCTTGCTCTTTGCGTTCCCCCACGAACCCGCACCCTTGCTCTTTGCGTTCCCCCACGAACCCGCACCCTTGCTCTTTGCGTTCCCCCACGAACCCGCACGGTTCCTCTTTGCGTTCCCCCACGAACCCGCACGGTTCCTCTTTGCGTTCCCCCACGAACCCGCACGGTTCCTCTTTGCGTTCCCCCATGAACCCGCACGGTTCCTCTTTGCGTTCCCCCACGAACCCGCACCCTTGCTCTTTGCGTTCCCCCACGAACACGCACCCTTGGTCTTTGCGTTCCCCCACGAACCAGCACCCTTGCTCTTTGCGTTCCCCCACGAGCCTGCACCCTTGCTCTTTGCGTTCCCCCACGAGCCCGCACCCTTGCTCTTTGCGTTCCCCCACGAACCCGCACCCTTTCTCTTTGCGTTCCCCCACGAACCCGCACCCTTGCTCTTTGCGTTCCCCCACGTACCCGCACCCTTGCTCTTTGCGTTCCCCCACGAACCCGCACGGTTCCTCTTTGCGTTCCCCCACGAACCCGCACGGTTCCTCTTTGCGTTCCCCCACAAACCCGCACGGTTCCTCTTTGCGTTCCCCCACGAACCCGCACCCTTGCTCTTTGCGTTCCCCCAAGAACCCGCACGGTTCCTCTTTGCGTTCCCCCACGAACCCGCACCCTTGCTCTTTGCGTTCCCCCACGAACCCGCACGGTTCTTCTTTGCGTTCCCCCAAGAACCCGCACGGTTCCTCTTTGCGTTCCCCCATGAACCCACACGGTTCCTCTTTGCGTTCCCCCACGAACCCGCACCCTTGCTCTTTGCGTTCCCCCACGAACCCGCACCCTTGGTCTTTGCGTTCCCCCACGAACCCGCACCCTTGCTCTTTGCGTTCCCTTACGAGCCTGCACCCTTGCTCTTTGCGTTCCCCCACGAGCCCGTACCCTTGCTCTTTGCGTTCCCCCACGAACCCGCACCCTTTCTCTTTGCGTTCCCCCACGAACCCGCACCCTTGCTCTTTGCGTTCCCCCACGTACCCGCACCCTTGCTCTTTGCGTTCCCCCACGAACCCGCACGGTTCCTCTTTGCGTTCCCCCACGAACCCGCACGGTTCCTCTTTGCGTTCCCCCAAGAACCCGCACGGTTCCTCTTTGCGTTCCCCAACGAACCCGCACCCTTGCTCTTTGCGTTCCCCCACGAAACCGCACGGTTCCTCTTTGCGTTCCGCCACGAACCCGCACGGTTCCTCTTTGCGTTCCCCCACGAACCCGCACCCTTGCTCTTTGCGTTCCCCCACGAACCCGCACCCTTGCTCTTTGCGTTCCCCCACGAACCCGCACCCTTGCTCTTTGCGTTCCCCCACGAACCCGCACCCTTGCCCTTTGTGTTCCCCCACGAACCCGCACCCTTGCTCTTTGCGTTCCCCCACGAACCCGCACCCTTGCTCTTTGCGTTCCCCCACGAACACGCACCCTTGCTCTTTGCGTTCCCCCACGAACACGCACCCTTGCTCTTTGCGTTCCCCCACGAACCCACACCCTTGCTCTTTGCGTTCCCCCACGAACCCGCACCCTTGCTCTTTGCATTCCCCCACGAACCCGCACGGTTCCTCTTTGCATTCCCCCACGAACCCGCACCCTTGCTCTTTGAGTTCCCCCACGAACCCGCACGGTTCCTCTTTGCATTCCCCCACGAACCCGCACCCTTCCTCTTTGCGTTCCCCCACGAACCCGCACCCTTGCTCTTTGCGTTCCCCCACGAACCCGCACCCTTGCTCTTTGCGTTCCCCCACGAACCCGCACGGTTCCTCTTTGCGTTCCCCCACGAACCCGCACGGTTCCTCTTTGCGTTCCCCCACGAACCCGCACGGTTCCTCTTTGCGTTCCCCCATGAACCCGCACGGTTCCTCTTTGCGTTCCCCCACGAACCCGCACCCTTGCTCTTTGCGTTCCCCCACGAACACGCACCCTTGGTCTTTGCGTTCCCCCACGAACCCGCACCCTTGCTCTTTGCGTTCCCCCACGAGCCTGCACCCTTGCTCTTTGCGTTCCCCCACGAGCCCGCACGGTTCCTCTTTGCGTTCCCCCACGAACCCGCACCCTTTCTCTTTGCGTTCCCCCACGAACCCGCACCCTTGCTCTTTGCGTTCCCCCACGTACCCGCACCCTTGCTCTTTGCGTTCCCCCACGAACCCGCACGGTTCCTCTTTGCGTTCCCCCACGAACCCGCACCCTTGCTCTATGCGTTCCCCCAAGAACCCGCACGGTTCCTCTTTGCGTTCCCCAACGAACCCGCACCCTTGCTCTTTGCGTTCCCCCACGAACCCGCACGGTTCCTCTTTGCGTTCCCCCAAGAACCCGCACGGTTCCTCTTTGCGTTCCCCAACGAACCCGCACCCTTGCTCTTTGCGTTCCCCCACGAACCCGCACCCTTGCTCTTTGCGTTCCCCCACGAGCCTGCACCCTTGCCCTTTGCGTTCCCCAACGAACCCGCACGGTTCCTCTTTGCGTTCCCCCACGAACCCGCACCCTTGCTCTTTGCGTTCCCCCACGAACCCGCACCCTTGCTCTTTGCGTTCCCCCACGAACCCGCACCCTTGCTCTTTGCGTTCCCCCACGAACCCGCACCCTTGCTCTTTGCGTTCCCCCACGAACCCGCACCCTTGCTCTTTGCGTTCCCACACGAACCCGCACCCTTGCTCTTTGCGTTCCCCCACGAACCCGCACCCTTGCTCTTTGCGTTCCCCCACGAACCCGCACCCTTGCTCTTTGCGTTCCCCCACGAACCCGCACCCTTGCTCTTTGCGTTCCCCCATGAACCCGCACGGTTCCTCTTTGCGTTCCCCCACGAACCCGCACGGTTCCTCTTTGCGTTCCCCCACGAACCCGCACCCTTGCTCTTTGCGTTCCCCCACGAACCCGCACCCTTGCTCTTTGCGTTCCCCCACGAACCCGCACCCTTGCTCTTTGCGTTCCCCCACGAACCCGCACCCTTGCTCTTTGCGTTCCCCCACGAACCCGCACCCTTGCTCTTTGCGTTCCCCCACGAACCCGCACGGTTCCTCTTTGCGTTCCCCCACGAACCCGCACCCTTGCTCTTTGCGTTCCCCCACGAACCCGCACGGTTCCTCTTTGCGTTCCCCCACGAACCCGCACCCATGCTCTTTGCGTTCCCCCACGAACCCGCACCCTTGCTCTTTGCGTTCCCCCACGAACCCGCACCCTTGCTCTTTGCGTTCCCCCACGAACCCGCACCCTTGCTCTTTGCGTTCCCCCACGAACCCGCACCCTTGCTCTTTCCGTTCCCCCACGAACCCGCACCCTTGCTCTTTGCGTTCCCCCACGAACCCGCACCCTTGCTCTTTGCGTTCCCCCACGAACCCGCTCCCTTGCTCTTTGCGTTCCCCCACGAACCCGCACGGTTCCTCTTTGCGTTCCCCCACGAACCCGCACGGTTCCTCTTTGCGTTCCCCCAAGAAACCGCACCCTTGCTCTTTGCGTTCCCCCACGAACCCGCACCCTTGCTCTTTGCGTTCCCCCACGAACCCGCACTCTTGCTCTTTGCGTTCCCCCACGAACCCGCACCCTTGCTCTTTGCGTTCCCCCACGAACCCGCACCCTTGCTCTTTGCGTTCCCCCACGAACCCGCACCATTTCTCTTTGCGTTCCCCCACGAACCCGCACCATTCCTCTTTGCGTTCCCCCACGAACCCGCACCCTTGCTCTTTGCGTTCCCCCACGAACACGCACGGTTCCTCTTTGCGTTCCCCCACGAACACGCACGGTTCCTCTTTGCGTTCCCCCACGAACCCGCACGGTTCCTCTTTGCGTTCCCCCACGAACCCGCACCCTGGCTCTTTGCGTTCCCCCACGAACCCGCACCCTTGCTCTTTGCGTTCCCCCACGAACCCGCACCCTTCCTCTTTGCGTTCCCCCACGAACCCGCACCCTTGCTCTTTGCGTTCCCCCACGAACCCGCACCCATGCACATTGCGTTGCCCCACGAACCCGCACCCTTGCTCTTTGCGTTCCCCCACGAACTCGCACCCTTGCTCTTTGCGTTCCCCCACGAACCCGCACCCTTGCTCTTTGCGTTTCCCCACGAACCCGCACCCTTGCTCTTTGCGTTCCCCCACGGACCCGCACCATTGCTCTTTGCGTTCCCCCACGAACCCGCACCCTTGCTCTTTGCGTTCCCCCACGAACCCGCACCCTTGCTCTTTGCGTTCCCCCACGAACACGCACCCTTGCTCTTTGCGTTCCCCCACGAACCCGCACGGTTCCTCTTTGCGTTCCCCCACGAACCCGCACGGTTCCTCTTTGCGTTCCCCCACGAACCCGCACCCTTTCTCTTTGCGTTCCCCCACGACCCCGCACCCTTGCTCTTTGCGTTCCCCCACGAACCCGCACCCTTGCTCTTTGCGTTCCCCCACGAACCCGCACCCTTGCTCTTTGCGTTCCCCCACGAACCCGCACCCTTGCTCTTTGCGTTCCCCCACGAACCCGCACGGTTCCTCTATGCGTTCCCCCACGAACCCGCACGGTTCCTCTTTGCGTTCCCCCACGAACCCGCACGGTTCCTCTTTGCGTTCCCCCACGAACCCGCACGGTTCCTCTTTGCGTTCCCCCACGAACCCGCACCCTTGCTCTTTGCGTTCCCCCACGAACCCGCACGGTTCCTCTTTGCGTTCCCCCACGAACCCGCACCCTTGCTCTTTGCGTTCCCCCACGAACCCGCACCCTTGCTCTTTGCGTTCCCCCACGAACCCGCACCCTTGCTCTTTGCGTTCCCCCACGAACCCGCACCCTTGCTCTTTGCGTTCCCCCACGAACCCGCACCCTTGCTCTTTGCGTTCCCCCACGAACCCGCACCCTTGCTCTTTGCGTTCCCCCACGAACCCGCACCCTTGCTCTTTGCGTTCCCCCACGAACCCGCACCCTTGCTCTTTGCGTTCCCCCACGAACCCGCACGGTTCCTCTTTGCGTTCCCCCATGAACCCGCACGGTTCCTCTTTGCGTTCCCCCATGAACCCGCACGGTTCCTCTTTGCGTTCCCCCACGAACCCGCACCCTTGCTCTTTGCGTTCCCCCACGAACCCGCACCCTTGCCCTTAGCGTTCGCCCACGAATCCGCACGGTTCCTCTTTGCGTTCCCCCACGAACCCGCACCCTTGCTCTTTGCGTTCCCCCACGAACCCGCACGGTTCCTCTTTGCGTTCCCCCACGAACCCGCACGGTTCCTCTTTGCGTTCCCCCACGAACCCGCACGGTTCCTCTTTGCGTTCCCCCACGAACCCGCACGGTTCCTCTTTGCGTTCCCCCACGAACCCGCACGGTTCCTCTTTGTGTTCCCCCACGAACCCGCACCCTTGCTCTTTGCGTTCCCCCACGAACCCGCACGGTTCCTCTTTGCGTTCCCCCACGAACCCGCACCCTTGCTCTTTGCGTTCCCCCACGAACCCGCACCCTTGCTCTTTGCGTTCCCCCACGAACCCGCACCCTTGCTCTTTGCATTCCCCCACGAACCCGCACGGTTCCTCTTTGCGTTCCCCCACGAACCCGCACCCTTGCTCTTTGCGTTCCCCCACGAACCCGCACGGTTCCTCTTTGCGTTCCCCCACGAACCCGCACAGTTCCTCTTTGCGTTCCCTCACGAACCCGCACCCTTGCTCTTTGCGTTCCCCCACGAACCCGCACCCTTGCTCTTTGCGTTCCCCCACGAACCCGCACCCTTGCTCTTTGCGTTCCCCCACGAACCCGCACCCTTGCTCTTTGCGTTCCCCCACGAACCCGCACGGTTCCTCTTTGCGTTCCCCCACGAACCCGCACGGTTCCTCTTTGCGTTCCCCCACGAACCCGCACGGTTCCTCTTTGCGTTCCCCCACGAACCCACACGGTTCCTCTTTGCGTTCCCCCACGAACCCGCACCCTTGCTCTTTGCGTTCCCCCACGAACCCGCACCCTTGCTCTTTGCGTTCCCCCACGAACCCGCACCCTTTCTCTTTGCGTTCCCCCACGAACCCGCACCCTTGCTCTTTGCGTTCCCCCACGAACCCGCACAGTTCCTCTTTGCGTTCCCCCACGAACCCGCACGGTTCCTCTTTGCGTTCCCCCACGAACCCGCACGGTTCCTCTTTGCGTTCCCCCACGAACCCGCACGGTTCCTCTTTGCGTTCCCCCACGAACCCGCACCCTTGCTCTTTGCGTTCCCCCACGAACCCGCACCCTTGCTCTTTGCGTTCCCCCACGAACCCGCACCCTTGCTCTTTGCGTTCCCCCACGAACCCGCACGGTTCCTCTTTGCGTTCCCCCACGAACCCGCACGGTTCCTCTTTGCGTTCCCCCACGAACCCGCACCCTTGCTCTTTGCGTTCCCCCACGAACCCGCACCCATGCTCTTTGCGTTTCCCCACGAACCCGCACCCTTGCTCTTTGCGTTCCCCCACGAACCCGCACCCTTGCTCTTTGCGTTCCCCCACGAACCCGCACCCTTGCTCTTTGCGTTCCCCCACGAACCCGCACCCTTGCTCTTTGCGTTCCCCCACGAACCCGCACCCTTGCTCTTTGCGTTCCCCCACGAACCCGCACCCTTGCTCTTTGCGTTCCCCCACGAACCCGCACCCTTGCTCTTTGCGTTCCCCCACAAACCCGCACCCTTGCTCTTTGCGTTCCCCCACGAACCCGCACCCTTGCTCTTTGCGTTCCCCCACGAACCCGCACCCTTGCTCTTTGCGTTCCCCCACGAACCCACACCCTTGCTCTTTGCGTTCCCCCACGAACCCACACCCTTGCTCTTTGAGTTCCCCCACGAACCCGCACGGTTCCTCTTTGCGTTCCCCCACGAACCCGCACCCTTGCTCTTTGCGTTCCCCCACGAACCCGCACCCTTGCTCTTTGCGTTCCCCCACGAACCCGCACCCTTGCTCTTTGCGTTCCCCCACGAACCCGCACCCTTGCTCTTTGCGTTCCCCCACGAACCCGCACGGTTCCTCTTTGCGTTCCCCCACGAACCCGCACGGTTCCTCTTTGCGTTCCCCCACGAACCCGCACGGTTCCTCTTTGCGTTCCCCCATGAACCCGCACGGTTCCTCTTTGCGTTCCCCCACGAACCCGCACCCTTGCTCTTTGCGTTCCCCCACGAACACGCACCCTTGGTCTTTGCGTTCCCCCACGAACCAGCACCCTTGCTCTTTGCGTTCCCCCACGAGCCTGCACCCTTGCTCTTTGCGTTCCCCCACGAGCCCGCACCCTTGCTCTTTGCGTTCCCCCACGAACCCGCACCCTTTCTCTTTGCGTTCCCCCACGAACCCGCACCCTTGCTCTTTGCGTTCCCCCACGTACCCGCACCCTTGCTCTTTGCGTTCCCCCACGAACCCGCACGGTTCCTCTTTGCGTTCCCCCACGAACCCGCACGGTTCCTCTTTGCGTTCCCCCACGAACCCGCACGGTTCCTCTTTGCGTTCCCCCACGAACCCGCACCCTTGCTCTTTGCGTTCCCCCAAGAACCCGCACGGTTCCTCTTTGCGTTCCCCAACGAACCCGCACCCTTGCTCTTTGCGTTCCCCCACGAACCCGCACGGTTCTTCTTTGCGTTCCCCCAAGAACCCGCACGGTTCCTCTTTGCGTTCCCCCATGAACCCACACGGTTCCTCTTTGCGTTCCCCCACGAACCCGCACCCTTGCTCTTTGCGTTCCCCCACGAACACGCACCCTTGGTCTTTGCGTTCCCCCACGAACCCGCACCCTTGCTCTTTGCGTTCCCTTACGAGCCTGCACCCTTGCTCTTTGCGTTCCCCCACGAGCCCGTACCCTTGCTCTTTGCGTTCCCCCACGAACCCGCACCCTTTCTCTTTGCGTTCCCCCACGAACCCGCACCCTTGCTCTTTGCGTTCCCCCACGTACCCGCACCCTTGCTCTTTGCGTTCCCCCACGAACCCGCACGGTTCCTCTTTGCGTTCCCCCACGAACCCGCACGGTTCCTCTTTGCGTTCCCCCAAGAACCCGCACGGTTCCTCTTTGCGTTCCCCAACGAACCCGCACCCTTGCTCTTTGCGTTCCCCCACGAAACCGCACGGTTCCTCTTTGCGTTCCGCCACGAACCCGCACGGTTCCTCTTTGCGTTCCCCCACGAACCCGCACCCTTGCTCTTTGCGTTCCCCCACGAACCCGCACCCTTGCTCTTTGCGTTCCCCCACGAACCCGCACCCTTGCTCTTTGCGTTCCCCCACGAACCCGCACCCTTGCCCTTTGTGTTCCCCCACGAACCCGCACCCTTGCTCTTTGCGTTCCCCCACGAACCCGCACCCTTGCTCTTTGCGTTCCCCCACGAACACGCACCCTTGCTCTTTGCGTTCCCCCACGAACACGCACCCTTGCTCTTTGCGTTCCCCCACGAACCCACACCCTTGCTCTTTGCGTTCCCCCACGAACCCGCACCCTTGCTCTTTGCATTCCCCCACGAACCCGCACGGTTCCTCTTTGCATTCCCCCACGAACCCGCACCCTTGCTCTTTGAGTTCCCCCACGAACCCGCACGGTTCCTCTTTGCATTCCCCCACGAACCCGCACCCTTGCTCTTTGCGTTCCCCCACGAACCCGCACCCTTGCTCTTTGCGTTCCCCCAAGAACCCGCACGGTTCCTCTTTGCGTTCCCCCAAGAACCCGCACCCTTGCTCTTTGCGTTCCCCCACGAACCCGCACGGTTCCTCTTTGCGTTCCGCCACGAACCCGCACGGTTCCTCTTTGCATTCCCCCACGAACCCGCACCCTTCCTCTTTGCGTTCCCCCACGAAACCGCACCCTTGCTCTTTGCGTTCCCCCACGAACCCGCACCCTTGCTCTTTGCGTTCCCCCACGAACCCGCACCCTTGCTCTTTGCGTTCCCCCACGAACCCGCACCCTTGCTCTTTGCGTTCCCCCACGAACCCGCACTCTTGCTCTTTGCGTTCCCCCACGAACCCGCACCCTTGCTCTTTGCGTTCCCCCACGAACCCGCACCCTTGCTCTTTGCGTTCCCCCACGAACCCGCACCATTTCTCTTTGCGTTCCCCCACGAACCCGCACCATTCCTCTTTGCGTTCCCCCACGAACCCGCACCCTTGCTCTTTGCGTTCCCCCACGAACACGCACGGTTCCTCTTTGCGTTCCCCCACGAACACGCACGGTTCCTCTTTGCGTTCCCCCACGAACCCGCACGGTTCCTCTTTGCGTTCCCCCACGAACCCGCACCCTGGCTCTTTGCGTTCCCCCACGAACCCGCACCCTTGCTCTTTGCGTTCCCCCACGAACCCGCACCCTTCCTCTTTGCGTTCCCCCACGAACCCGCACCCATGCTCTTTGCGTTCCCCCACGAACCCGCACCCATGCACATTGCGTTGCCCGACGAACCCGCACCCTTGCTCTTTGCGTTCCCCCACGAACTCGCACCCTTGCTCTTTGCGTTCCCCCACGAACCCGCACCCTTGCTCTTTGCGTTTCCCCACGAACCCGCACCCTTGCTCTTTGCGTTCCCCCACGGACCCGCACCATTGCTCTTTGCGTTCCCCCACGAACCCGCACCCTTGCTCTTTGCGTTCCCCCACGAACCCGCACCCTTGCTCTTTGCGTTCCCCCACGAACACGCACCCTTGCTCTTTGCGTTCCCCCACGAACCCGCACGGTTCCTATTTGCGTTCCCCCACGAACCCGCACGGTTCCTCTTTGCGTTCCCCCACGAACCCGCACCCTTTCTCTTTGCGTTCCCCCACGAACCCGCACCCTTGCTCTTTGCGTTCCCCCACGAACCCGCACCCTTGCTCTTTGCGTTCCCCCACGAACCCGCACCCTTGCTCTTTGCGTTCCCCCACGAACCCGCACCCTTGCTCTTTGCGTTCCCCCACGAACCCGCACGGTTCCTCTATGCGTTCCCCCACGAACCCGCACGGTTCCTCTTTGCGTTCCCCCACGAACCCGCACGGTTCCTCTTTGCGTTCCCCCACGAACCCGCACGGTTCCTCTTTGCGTTCCCCCACGAACCCGCACCCTTGCTCTTTGCGTTCCCCCACGAACCCGCACGGTTCCTCTTTGCGTTCCCCCACGAACCCGCACCCTTGCTCTTTGCGTTCCCCCACGAACCCGCACCCTTGCTCTTTGCGTTCCCCCACGAACCCGCACCCTTGCTCTTTGCGTTCCCCCACGAACCCGCACCCTTGCTCTTTGCGTTCCCCCACGAACCCGCACCCTTGCTCTTTGCGTTCCCCCACGAACCCGCACCCTTGCTCTTTGCGTTCCCCCACGAACCCGCACCCTTGCTCTTTGCGTTCCCCCACGAACCCGCACCCTTGCTCTTTGCGTTCCCCCACGAACCCGCACGGTTCCTCTTTGCGTTCCCCCATGAACCCGCACGGTTCCTCTTTGCGTTCCCCCATGAACCCGCACGGTTCCTCTTTGCGTTCCCCCACGAACCCGCACCCTTGCTCTTTGCGTTCCCCCACGAACCCGCACCCTTGCCCTTTGCGTTCGCCCACGAATCCGCACGGTTCCTCTTTGCGTTCCCCCACGAACCCGCACCCTTGCTCTTTGCGTTCCCCCACGAACCCGCACGGTTCCTCTTTGCGTTCCCCCACGAACCCGCACGGTTCCTCTTTGCGTTCCCCCACGAACCCGCACGGTTCCTCTTTGCGTTCCCCCACGAACCCGCACGGTTCCTCTTTGCGTTCCCCCACGAACCCGCACGGTTCCTCTTTGCGTTCCCCCACGAACCCGCACCCTTGCTCTTTGCGTTCCCCCACGAACCCGCACGGTTCCTCTTTGCGTTCCCCCACGAACCCGCACCCTTGCTCTTTGCGTTCCCCCACGAACCCGCACCCTTGCTCTTTGCGTTCCCCCACGAACCCGCACCCTTGCTCTTTGCGTTCCCCCACGAACCCGCACCCTTGCTCTTTGCGTTCCCCCACGAACCCGCACGGTTCCTCTTTGCGTTCCCCCACGAACCCGCACCCTTGCTCTTTGCGTTCCCCCACGAACCCGCACGGTTCCTCTTTGCGTTCCCCCACGAACCCGCACAGTTCCTCTTTGCGTTCCCTCACGAACCCGCACCCTTGCTCTTTGCGTTCCCCCACGAACCCGCACCCTTGCTCTTTGCGTTCCCCCACGAACCCGCACCCTTGCTCTTTGCGTTCCCCCACGAACCCGCACCCTTGCTCTTTGCGTTCCCCCACGAACCCGCACGGTTCCTCTTTGCGTTCCCCCACGAACCCGCACGGTTCCTCTTTGCGTTCCCCCACGAACCCGCACGGTTCCTCTTTGCGTTCCCCCACGAACCCGCACGGTTCCTCTTTGCGTTCCCCCACGAACCCGCACCCTTGCTCTTTGCGTTCCCCCACGAACCCGCACCCTTGCTCTTTGCGTTCCCCCATGAACCCGCACCCTTTCTCTTTGCGTTCCCCCACGAACCCGCACCCTTGCTCTTTGCGTTCCCCCACGAACCCGCACAGTTCCTCTTTGCGTTCCCCCACGAACCCGCACGGTTCCTCTTTGCGTTCCCCCACGAACCCGCACGGTTCCTCTTTGCGTTCCCCCACGAACCCGCACGGTTCCTCTTTGCGTTCCCCCACGAACCCGCACCCTTGCTCTTTGCGTTCCCCCACGAACCCGCACCCTTGCTCTTTGCGTTCCCCCACGAACCCGCACCCTTGCTCTTTGCGTTCCCCCACGAACCCGCACGGTTCCTCTTTGCGTTCCCCCACGAACCCGCACGGTTCCTCTTTGCGTTCCCCCACGAACCCGCACCCTTGCTCTTTGCGTTCCCCCACGAACCCGCACCCATGCTCTTTGCGTTTCCCCACGAACCCGCACCCTTGCTCTTTGCGTTCCCCCACGAACCCGCACCCTTGCTCTTTGCGTTCCCCCACGAACCCGCACCCTTGCTCTTTGCGTTCCCCCACGAACCCGCACCCTTGCTCTTTGCGTTCCCCCACGAACCCGCACCCTTGCTCTTTGCGTTCCCCCACGAACCCGCACCCTTGCTCTTTGCGTTCCCCCACGAACCCGCACCCTTGCTCTTTGCGTTCCCCCACGAACCCGCACCCTTGCTCTTTGCGTTCCCCCACGAACCCGCACCCTTGCTCTTTGCGTTCCCCCACGAACCCGCACCCTTGCTCTTTGCGTTCCCCCACGAACCCGCACCCTTGCTCTTTGCGTTCCCCCACGAACCCACACCCTTGCTCTTTGCGTTCCCCCACGAACCCACACCCTTGCTCTTTGAGTTCCCCCACGAACCCGCACGGTTCCTCTTTGCGTTCCCCCACGAACCCGCACCCTTGCTCTTTGCGTTCCCCCACGAACCCGCACCCTTGCTCTTTGCGTTCCCCCACGAACCCGCACCCTTGCTCTTTGCGTTCCCCCACGAACCCGCACCCTTGCTCTTTGCGTTCCCCCACGAACCCGCACGGTTCCTCTTTGCGTTCCCCCACGAACCCGCACGGTTCCTCTTTGCGTTCCCCCACGAACCCGCACGGTTCCTCTTTGCGTTCCCCCATGAACCCGCACGGTTCCTCTTTGCGTTCCCCCACGAACCCGCACCCTTGCTCTTTGCGTTCCCCCACGAACACGCACCCTTGGTCTTTGCGTTCCCCCACGAACCAGCACCCTTGCTCTTTGCGTTCCCCCACGAGCCTGCACCCTTGCTCTTTGCGTTCCCCCACGAGCCCGCACCCTTGCTCTTTGCGTTCCCCCACGAACCCGCACCCTTGCTCTTTGCGTTCCCCCACGAACCCGCACCCTTGCTCTTTGCGTTCCCCCACGTACCCGCACCCTTGCTCTTTGCGTTCCCCCACGAACCCGCACGGTTCCTCTTTGCGTTCCCCCACGAACCCGCACGGTTCCTCTTTGCGTTCCCCCACGAACCCGCACGGTTCCTCTTTGCGTTCCCCCACGAACCCGCACCCTTGCTCTTTGCGTTCCCCCAAGAACCCGCACGGTTCCTCTTTGCGTTCCCCAACGAACCCGCACCCTTGCTCTTTGCGTTCCCCCACGAACCCGCACGGTTCTTCTTTGCGTTCCCCCAAGAACCCGCACGGTTCCTCTTTGCGTTCCCCCATGAACCCACACGGTTCCTCTTTGCGTTCCCCCACGAACCCGCACCCTTGCTCTTTGCGTTCCCCCACGAACACGCACCCTTGGTCTTTGCGTTCCCCCACGAACCCGCACCCTTGCTCTTTGCGTTCCCTTACGAGCCTGCACCCTTGCTCTTTGCGTTCCCCCACGAGCCCGTACCCTTGCTCTTTGCGTTCCCCCACGAACCCGCACCCTTTCTCTTTGCGTTCCCCCACGAACCCGCACCCTTGCTCTTTGCGTTCCCCCACGTACCCGCACCCTTGCTCTTTGCGTTCCCCCACGAACCCGCACGGTTCCTCTTTGCGTTCCCCCACGAACCCGCACGGTTCCTCTTTGCGTTCCCCCAAGAACCCGCACGGTTCCTCTTTGCGTTCCCCAACGAACCCGCACCCTTGCTCTTTGCGTTCCCCCACGAAACCGCACGGTTCCTCTTTGCGTTCCGCCACGAACCCGCACGGTTCCTCTTTGCGTTCCCCCACGAACCCGCACCCTTGCTCTTTGCGTTCCCCCACGAACCCGCACCCTTGCTCTTTGCGTTCCCCCACGAACCCGCACCCTTGCTCTTTGCGTTCCCCCACGAACCCGCACCCTTGCCCTTTGTGTTCCCCCACGAACCCGCACGGTTCCTCTTTGCGTTCCCCCACGAACCCGCACCCTTGCTCTTTGCGTTCCCCCACAAACACGCACCCTTGCTCTTTGCGTTCCCCCACGAACACGCACCCTTGCTCTTTGCGTTCCCCCACGAACCCACACCCTTGCTCTTTGCGTTCCCCCACGAACCCACACCCTTGCTCTTTGCGTTCCCCCACGAACCCACACCCTTGCTCTTTGCATTCCCCCACGAACCCGCACGGTTCCTCTTTGCATTCCCCCACGAACCCGCACCCTTGCTCTTTGAGTTCCCCCACGAACCCGCACGGTTCCTCTTTGCATTCCCCCACGAACCCGCACCCTTCCTCTTTGCGTTCCCCCACGAACCCGCACCCTTGCTCTTTGCGTTCCCCCACGAACCCGCACCCTTGCTCTTTGCGTTCCCCCACGAACCCGCACGGTTCCTCTTTGCGTTCCCCCACGAACCCGCACGGTTCCTCTTTGCGTTCCCCCACGAACCCGCACGGTTCCTCTTTGCGTTCCCCCATGAACCCGCACGGTTCCTCTTTGCGTTCCCCCACGAACCCGCACCCTTGCTCTTTGCGTTCCCCCACGAACACGCACCCTTGGTCTTTGCGTTCCCCCACGAACCCGCACCCTTGCTCTTTGCGTTCCCCCACGAGCCTGCACCCTTGCTCTTTGCGTTCCCCCACGAGCCCGCACCCTTGCTCTTTGCGTTCCCCCACGAACCCGCACCCTTTCTCTTTGCGTTCCCCCACGAACCCGCACCCTTGCTCTTTGCGTTCCCCCACGTACCCGCACCCTTGCTCTTTGCGTTCCCCCACGAACCCGCACGGTTCCTCTTTGCGTTCCCCCACGAACCCGCACCCTTGCTCTATGCGTTCCCCCAAGAACCCGCACGGTTCCTCTTTGCGTTCCCCAACGAACCCGCACCCTTGCTCTTTGCGTTCCCCCACGAACCCGCACGGTTCCTCTTTGCGTTCCCCCAAGAACCCGCACGGTTCCTCTTTGCGTTCCCCAACGAACCCGCACCCTTGCTCTTTGCGTTCCCCCACGAACCCGCACGGTTCCTCTTTGCGTTCCCCCAAGAACCCGCACGGTTCCTCTTTGCGTTCCCCCAAGAACCCGCACGGTTCCTCTTTGCGTTCCCCCAAGAACCCGCACGGTTCCTCTTTGCGTTCCCCCACGAACACGCACCCTTGCTCTTTGCGTTCCCCCACGAACACGCACCCTTGCTCTTTGCGTTCCCCCACGAACCCGCACCCTTGCTCTTTGCGTTCCCCCACGAGCCTGCACCCTTGCTCTTTGCGTTCCCCCACGAGCCCGTACCCTTGCTCTTTGCGTTCCCCCACGAACCCGCACCCTTGCTCTTTGCGTTCCCCCACGAACCCGCACCCTTGCTCTTTGCGTTCCCCCACGTACCCGCACCCTTGCTCTTTGCGTTCCCCCACGTACCCGCACCCTTGCTCTTTGCGTTCCCCCACGAACCCGCACGGTTCCTCTTTGCGTTCCCCCAAGAACCCGCACGGTTCCTCTTTGCGTTCCCCCAAGAACCCGCACCCTTGCTCTTTGCGTTCCCCCACGAACCCGCACGGTTCCTCTTTGCGTTCCGCCACGAACCCGCACGGTTCCTCTTTGCGTTCCCTCACGAACCCGCACCCTTCCTCTTTGCGTTCCCCCACGAAACCGCACCCTTGCTCTTTGCGTTCCCCCACGAACCCGCACCCTTGCTCTTTGCGTTCCCCCACGAACCCGCACCCTTGCTCTTTGCGTTCCCCCACGAACCCGCACCCTTGCTCTTTGCGTTCCCCCACGAACCCGCACCCTTGCTCTTTGCGTTCCCCCACGAACCCGCACCCTTGCTCTTTGCGTTCCCCCACGAACCCGCACCCTTGCTCTTTGCGTTCCCCCACGAACCCGCACCCTTGCTCTTTGCGTTCCCCCACGAACCCGCACCCTTGCTCTTTGCGTTCCCCCACGAACCCGCACCCTTGCTCTTTGCGTTCCCCCACGAACCCGCACCCTTGCTCTTTGCGTTCCCCCACGAACACGCACCCTTGCTCTTTGCGTTCCCCCACGAACCCGCACCCTTGCCCTTTGCGTTCCCCCACGAACCCGCACCCTTGCTCTTTGCGTTCCCCCATGAACCCGCACGGCTCCTCTTTGCGTTCCCCCACGAACCCGCACCCTTGCTCTTTGCGTTCCCCCACGGACCCGCACCCTTGCTCTTTGCGTTCCCCCACGAACCCGCACCCTTGCTCTTTGCGTTCCCCCACGAACCCGCACCCTTGCTCTTTGCGTTCCCCCACGAACCCGCACCCTTGCTCTTTGCGTTCCCCCACGAACCCGCACCCTTGCTCTTTGCGTTCCCCCACGAACCCGCACCCTTGCTCTTTGCGTTCCCCCACGAACCCGCACCCTTGCTCTTTGCGTTCCCCCACGAACCCGCACCCTTGCTCTTTGCGTTCCCCCACGAACCCGCACCCTTGCTCTTTGCGTTCCCCCACGAACCCGCACCATTTCTCTTTGCGTTCCCCCACGAACCCGCACCATTTCTCTTTGCGTTCCCCCACGAACCCGCACCCTTGCTCTTTGCGTTCCCCCACGAACACGCACGGTTCCTCTTTGCGTTCCCCCACGAACCCGCACCCTTGCTCTTTGCGTTCCCCCACGAACCCGCACCATTTCTCTTTGCGTTCCCCCACGAACCCGCACCATTTCTCTTTGCGTTCCCCCACGAACCCGCACCCTTGCTCTTTGTGTTCCCCCACGAACCCGCACCCTTGCTCTTTGCGTTCCCCCACGAACCCGCACCCTTGCTCTTTGCGTTCCCCCACGAACCCGCACCCTTGCTCTTTGCGTTCCCCCACGAACCCGCACCCTTGCTCCTTGCATTCCCCCACGAACCCGCACCCTTCCTCTTTGCGTTCCCCCACGAACCCACACCCTTGCTCTTTGCGTTCCCCCACGAACCCGCACCCTTGCACACTGCGTTGCACCACGAACCCGCACCCTTGCTCTTTGCGTTCCCCCACGAACCCGCACCCTTGCTCTTTGCGTTCCCCCACGAACCCGCACCCTTGCTCTTTGCGTTCCCCCACGAACCCGCACCCTTGCTCTTTGCGTTCCCCCACGAACCCGCACCCTTGCTCTTTGCGTTCCCCCACGAACCCGCACCATTTCTCTTTGCGTTCCCCCACGAACCCGCACCATTTCTCTTTGCGTTCCCCCACGAACCCGCACCCTTGCTCTTTGCGTTCCCCCACGAACACGCACGGTTCCTCTTTGCGTTCCCCCACGAACCCGCACCCTTGCTCTTTGCGTTCCCCCACGAACCCGCACCATTTCTCTTTGCGTTCCCCCACGAACCCGCACCATTTCTCTTTGCGTTCCCCCACGAACCCGCACCCTTGCTCTTTGTGTTCCCCCACGAACCCGCACCCTTGCTCTTTGCGTTCCCCCACGAACCCGCACCCTTGCTCTTTGCGTTCCCCCACGAACCCGCACCCTTGCTCTTTGCGTTCCCCCACGAACCCGCACCCTTGCTCCTTGCATTCCCCCACGAACCCGCACCCTTCCTCTTTGCGTTCCCCCACGAACCCACACCCTTGCTCTTTGCGTTCCCCCACGAACCCGCACCCTTGCACACTGCGTTGCACCACGAACCCGCACCCTTGCTCTTTGCGTTCCCCCACGAACCCGCACCCTTGCTCTTTGCGTTCCCCCACGAACCCGCACCCTTGCTCTTTGCGTTCCCCCACGAACCCGCACCCTTGCTCTTTGCGTTCCCCCACGAACCCGCACCCTTGCTCTTTGCGTTCCCCCACGGACCCGCACCATTGCTCTTTGCGTTCCCCCACGAACCCGCACCCTTGCTCTTTGCGTTCCCCCACGAACCCGCACGGTTCCTCTTTGCGTTCCCCCACGAACCCGCACCCTTGCTCTTTGCGTTCCCCCACGAACCCGCACCCTTGCTCTTTGCGTTCCCCCACGAACCCGCACCCTTGCTCTTTGCGTTCCCCCACGAACCCGCACCCTTGCTCTTTGCGTTCCCCCACGAACCCGCACCCTTGCTCTTTGCGTTCCCCCACGAACCCGCACCCTTGCTCTTTGCGTTCCCCCACGAACCCGCACGGTTCCTCTTTGTGTTCCCCCACGAACCCGCACGGTTCCTCTTTGCGTTCCCCCACGAACCCGCACGGTTCCTCTTTGCGTTCCCCCACGAACCCGCACGGTTCCTCTTTGCGTTCCCCCACGAACCCGCACCCTTGCTCTTTGCGTTCCCCCACGAACCCGCACGGTTCCTCTTTGCGTTCCCCCACGAACCCGCACCCTTGCTCTTTGCGTTCCCCCACGAACCCGCACCCTTGCTCTTTGCGTTCCCCCACAAACCCGCACGGTTCCTCTTTGCGTTCCCCCACGAACCCGCACCCTTGCTCTTTGCGTTCCCCCACGAACCCGCACCCTTGCTCTTTGCGTTCCCCCATGAACCTGCACCCTTGCTCTTTGCGTTCCCCCACGAACCCGCACCCTTGCTCTTTGCGTTCCCCCACGAACCCGCACCCTTGCTCTTTGCGTTCCCCCACGAACACGCACCCTTGCTCTTTGCGTTCCCCCACGAACACGCACCCTTGCTCTTTGCGTTCCCCCACGAACACGCACGGTTCCTCTTTGCGTTCCCCCACGAACCCGCACCCTTGCTCTTTGCGTTGCCCCACGAACCCGCACGGTTCATCTTTGCATTCCCCCACGAACCCGCACGGTTCCTCTTTGCGTTCCCCCACGAACCCGCACCCTTGCTCTTTGCGTTCCCCCACGAACCCGCACCCTTGCTCTTTGCGTTCCCCCACGAACCCGCACGGTTCCTCTTTGCGTTCCCCCACGAACCCGCACCCTTGCTCTTTGCGTTCCCCCACGAACCCGCACCCTTGCTCTTTGCGTTCCCCCACAAACCCGCACCCTTGCTCTTTGCGTTCCCCCACGAACCCGCACGGTTCCTCTTTGCGTTCCCCCACGAACCCGCACGGTTCCTCTTTGCGTTCCCCCAAGAACCCGCACGGTTCCTCTTTGCGTTCCCCAATGAACCCGCACCCTTGCTCTTTGCGTTCCCCCACGAACCCGCACGGTTCCTCTTTGCGTTCCCCCACGAACCCGCACGGTTCCTCTTTGCGTTCCCCCACGAACCCGCACGGTTCCTCTTTGCGTTCCCCCATGAACCCGCACGGTTCCTCTTTGCGTTCCCCCACGAACCGGCACCCTTGCTCTTTGCGTTCCCACACGAACCCGCACCCTTGCTCTTTGCGTTCCCCCACGAACCCGCACCCTTGCTCTTTGCGTTCCCCCACGAACCCGCACCCTTGCTCTTTGCGTTCCCCCACGAACCCGCACCCTTGCTCTTTGCGTTCCCCCACGAACCCGCACCCTTGCTCTTTGCGTTCCCCCACGAACCCGCACCCTTGCTCTTTGCGTTCCCCCACGAACCCGCACCCTTGCTCTTTGCGTTCCCCCACGAACCCGCACCCTTGCTCTTTGCGTTCCCCCACGAACCCGCACCCTTGCTCTTTGCGTTCCCCCACGAACCCGCACGGTTCCTCTTTGCGTTCCCCCACGAACCCGCACCCTTGCTCTTTGCGTTCCCCCACGAACCCGCACCCTTGCTCTTTGCGTTCCCCCACGAACCCGCACGGTTCCTCTTTGCGTTCCCCCACGAACCCGCACCCTTGCTCTTTGCGTTCCCCCACGAACCCGCACCCTTGCTCTTTGCGTTCCCCCATGAACCTGCACCCTTGCTCTTTGCGTTCCCCCACGAACCCGCACCCTTGCTCTTTGCGTTCCCCCACGAACCCGCACCCTTGCTCTTTGCGTTCCCCCACGAACACGCACCCTTGCTCTTTGCGTTCCCCCACGAACCCGCACGGTTCCTCTTTGCGTTCCCCCACGAACCCGCACCCTTGCTATTTGCGTTCCCCCACGAACCCGCACCCTTGCTCTTTGCGTTCCCTCACGAACCCGCACCCTTGCTCTTTGCGTTCCCCCACGAACCCGCACCCTTGCTCTTTGCGTTCCCCCACGAACCCGCACCCTTGCTCTTTGCGTTCCCCCACGAACCCGCACCCTTGCTCTTTGCGTTCCCCCACGAACCCGCACCCTTGCTCTTTGCGTTCCCCCACGAACCCGCACCCTTGCTCTTTGCGTTCCCCCACGAACCCGCACCCTTGCTCTTTGCGTTCCCCCACGAACCCTCACCCATGCTCTTTGCGTTCCCCCACGAACCCTCACCCTTGCTCTTTGCGTTCCCCCACGAACCCTCACCCTTGCTCTTTGCGTTCCCCCACGAACCCGCACCCTTGCTCTTTGCGTACCCCCACGAACCCGCACCCTTGCTCTTTGCGTTCCCCCACGAACCCGCACGGTTCCTCTTTGCGTTCCCCCACGAACCCGCACGGTTCCTCTTTGCGTTCCCCCACGAACCCGCACGGTTCCTCTTTGCGTTCCCCCACGAACCCGCACGGTTCCTCTTTGCGTTCCCCCACGAACCCGCACGGTTCCTCTTTGCGTTCCCCCACGAACCCGCACCCTTGCTCTTTGCGTTCCCCCACGAACCCGCACGGTTCCTCTTTGCGTTCCCCCACGAACCCGCACGGTTCCTCTTTGCGTTCCCCCACGAACCCGCACGGTTCCTCTTTGCGTTCCCCCACGAACCCGCACGGTTACTCTTTGCGTTCCCCCACGAACCCACACCCTTGCTCTTTGCGTTCCCCCACGAACCCGCACGGTTCCTCTTTGCGTTCCCCCACGAACCCACACGGTTCCTCTTTGCGTGCCCCCACGAACTCGCACGGTTCCTCTTTGCGTTCCCCCACGAACCCGCACCCTTGCTCTTTGCGTTCCCCCACGAACCCGCACGGTTCGTCTTTGCGTTCCCCCACGAACCCGCACCCTTGCTCTTTGCGTTCCCCCACGAACCCGCACCCTTGCTCTTTGCGTTCCCCCACGAACCCGCACCCTTGCTCTTTGCGTTCCCCCACGAACCCGCACCCTTGCTCTTTGCGTTCCCCCACGAACCCGCACCCTTGCTCTTTGCGTTCCCACACGAACCCGCACGGTTCCTCTTTGCGTTCCCCCACGAACCCGCACGGTTCCTCTTTGCGTTCCCCCACGAACCCGCACCCTTGCTCTTTGCGTTCCCCCACGAACCCGCACGGTTCCTCTTTGCGTTCCCCCACGAACCCGCACCCTTGCTATTTGCGTTCCCCCACGAACCCGCACCCTTGCTCTTTGCGTTCCCCCACGAACCCGCACCCTTGCTCTTTGCGTTCCCCCACGAACCCGCACGGTTCCTCTTTGCGTTCCCCCACGAACCCGCACCCTTGCTCTTTGCGTTCCCCCACGAACCCGCACGGTTCCTCTTTGCGTTCCCCCACGAACCCGCACGGTTCCTCTTTGCGTTCCCCCACGAACCCGCACCCTTGCTCTTTGCGTTCCCCCACGAACCCGCACCCTTGCTCTTTGCGTTCCCCCACGAACCCGCACGGTTCCTCTTTGCGTTCCCCCACGAACCCGCACGGTTCCTCTTTGCGTTCCCCCACGAACCCGCACCCTTGCTCTTTGCGTTCCCCCACGAACCCGCACCCTTGCTCTTTGCGTTCCCCCACGAACCCGCACCCTTGCTCTTTGCGTTCCCCCACGAACCCGCACCCTTGCTCTTTGCGTTCCCCCACGAACCCGCACCCTTGCTCTTTGCGTTCCCCCACGAACCCGCACCCTTGCTCTTTGCGTTCCCCCACGAACCCGCACCCTTGCTCTTTGCGTTCCCCCACGAACCCGCACCCTTGCTCTTTGCGTTCCCCCACGAACCCGCACCCTTGCTCTTTGCGTTCCCCCACGAACCCGCACGGTTCCTCTTTGCGTTCCCCCACGAACCCGCACGGTTCCTCTTTGCGTTCCCCCACGAACCCGCACGGTTCCTCTTTGCGTTCCCCCACAAACCCGCACCCTTGCTCTTTGCGTTCCCCCACAAACCCGCACCCTTGCTCTTTGCGTTCCCCCACGAACCCGCACCCTTTCTCTTTGCGTTCCCCCACGAACCCGCACCCTTGCTCTTTGCGTTCCCCCACGAACCCGCACCCTTGCTCTTTGCGTTCCCCCACGAACCCGCACCCTTGCTCTTTGCGTTCTCACACGAACCCGCACCCTTGCTCTTTGCGTTCCCCCATGAACCCGCACCCTTGCTCTTTGCGTTCCCGCACGAACCCGCACCCTTGCTCTTTGCGTTCCCCCACGAACCCGCACCCTTGCTCTTTGCGTTCCCCCACGAACCTGCACCCTTTCTCTTTGCGTTCCCCCACGAACCCGCACCCTTGCTCTTTGCGTTCCCCCACGAACCCGCACCCTTGCTCTTTGCGTTCCCCCACGAACCCGCACCCTTGCTCTTTGCGTTCCCCCACGAACCCGCACCCTTGCTCTTTGCGTTCCCCCACGAACCCGCACCCTTGCTCTTTGCGTTCCCCCACGAACCCGCGCCCTTGCTCTTTGCGTTCCTCCACGAACCCGCGCCCTTGCTCTTTGCGTTCCCCCACGAACCCGCACCCTTGCTCTTTGCGTTCCCCCACGAACCCGCACGGTTCCTCTTTGCGTTCCCCCACGAACCCGCACCCTTGCTCTTTGCGTTCCCCCACGAACCCGCACGGTTCCTCTTTGCGTTCCCCCACGAACCCGCACGGTTCCTCTTTGCGTTCCCCCACGAACCCGCACCCTTGCTCTTTGCGTTCCCCCACGAACCCGCACCCTTGCTCTTTGCGTTCCCCCACGAACCCGCACGGTTCCTCTTTGCGTTCCCCCACGAACCCGCACGGTTCCTCTTCGCGTTCCCCCGCGAACCCGCACGGTTCCTCTTCGCGTTCCCCCGCGAACCCGCACGGTTCTTCTTCGCGTTCCTCCACGAACCCGCACGGTTCCTCTTTGCGTTCCCCCACGAACCCGCACGGTTCCTCTTTGCGTTCCCCCACGAACCCGCACGGTTCCTCTTCGCGTTCCCCCACGAACCCGCACGGTTCCTCTTAGCGTTCCTCCACGAGCTCGCGTGGTTTTTCTTAGCTGTGTTTCTCTGCGGGTTCCATTGCTGCATTGCATCTGCGTGGCCAGCGCATGACACTGAGCCCACGTGGAACTCCTTCGTGCACAGCTATTTGTGGTTCATGTCCCCAGGTTCAGACCAAGTTGTCACCCCAACTTTACTCCGTGATGTACTATTTTGCCGTGATGCCTTTGAGTCACCCTCATCATCCATGCTCCACATCTCCCAGGCAATATCAGCCCAAAGTGTCACTGCCCTGCAGGACTCTAAGGCTCTCAGCCCTGGTCTTCCTCCTCCCACATCCCTTCCCAATGTTAGCCCTTCATCAGCAGCCCAGCATCGTCGCGTAGCATCACTCCATAGCATCGCTCCACAGCATCTCCCCATAGCAGCATCCCCCCATAACAGAAGAAAAACACAGCATTACAACATAACAACCAATTCCCATCAAGTGAGAACGTGCCCTAATACAACAAACATGACAACTATCACCAATGAAATAAATCAGCCTTACCTTGGAAGATCTCAGAGAGGCAGAGCTCCAGCAAGAACCACTCAGCTCCACTGCCAGCCCTTAAATGAGGGCTGGGGAGGGGCGGTCCCTGCTCCTCCCCTTCCTGCAATCAGCAGAATTGCACACACCTGAGCTCCCCTGGTCCCACCCCCCCCCCACACACACCTGAGTCCCCATAGCTTGGCCATGCCCCCCACACACACCTGAGCCGCCCTGGCTTGGCCCTGCCCCCCACACACACCTGAGCCCCCCTGGCTTGGCCCTGCCCCCCACACACACCTGAGCCCCCCTGGCTTGGCCCTGCCCCCCACACACACCTGAGCCCCCCTGGCTTGGCCCTGCTCCCCACCAGGTGGTCCATCACTGCTCCAAGTCCTCACTCAGCACTTCCACTGCACTCCCACTGTCACCCCAACAGTGTCACCCCCAACATCACCCCAATTATGTCATCCCAGCACCACTCCCTCATGTCACCCCGCAGCAATACTCCAACACTGCCCCACAAAGTCACTCCCCTACATCATGCTGGTGTCACCCCAACATCATTCCCTGCTGTCACCTCCCAGCATCAACCCCATTGGTGCCCCCAACATCACTCCCCAGCGTCACTCCTCAACATCATCTGAATGTCATCTCGGTGTCACCCCCCAGCAACACCCCACATCACTGCTGCTGTCACCCCACACCATCCCCCTGTCCCCCATCCCCATGCTTTCCCTCTATCCCTCTCCAGCCCCATCCCCTGCTGTATCCCCTCTTGTTCCCCCCCATGCCCCCATGTCCCCCCGTGTCCCCTTTGTGCCCTCGTGTCCCCCCATGACCTCACACAGCATGGGATGGCCCACGTGGCACAGTGGTGTCCCCACCGCTGTCACCACCACCGCCCCACAACTGATGGGCAATGAGGATGTGGGGTTACTGGGGGGGCTCCGGGGGATGTGGGGACACTGGAGGTGACACTGGGGACACACGCATGCTGAGGACAGTGAGGAGATATTGAGGGGACATTGTGGGTAAATTGGTGGGGTGGTGACATTGGGGCATGTGGACATGATGGAGATCCAGGGGGACGTGGGGACAGTGTGGACATTGGGGGGACATCGTGGAGCACTGGGGGACGTGGGGACAGTAATGAGGTAGCTCATCCATTGATCTCTTTGCTGGGCAGGCAGACCTGGTTTATTATTTAATTAATTCACACCTGTATGGGAACTGTCAGTCACAGCCCTAGCTGTGATGGAACACCTGGGGAGGGGGCGTGGCCAGCCCTGGGAGCACAGGTGGGAGCAGTTAAGCCGTGGGAGGGGATAGGAGGAGATACCTGGCTCCACCCCCCCCTGCCCTCATTTAAGGGCCGGCAGCCGCAGGGGCAGCATCTCAGCCTGAAGCTGCTTTCTATGGAGTGTTTGGGTAAGTTCTGCAGCTTGGAATGAGGTCAGTGATTGCTTTTTTGTTTTAGGGTGATGCTCTCTGTCAGTTTGTGGCTCTGATTCTGGATTATTGGTGCTCTATCTGCTCTGTGTGGTCTCTCTTTGCTCTTCCTTTTTTCTGTAAGGGGCATGGTGGGGTTGTTTCTTTTTCTCTGAACTGGTAATGGAGGAGCTGCTGTTTATTACTTTCTTTTACTACTGCCTCAATTCTGGACTGCTTCAATCAGCCCCAGGGTAATGCTGCTCAGCTGATGGAGCACTGCCGCTCTGGGAATGCCTGGAGCTTTTGCCCTTTCCTATAACAGGGTTCAGTGTTCTCACAATCTTGTTTGTGCTCTTTTTTAAGCTTGTGTGTGTTTTTTTGTTTGTTTTTTTTTTGTTGTTTTTTTTCCCTTCTAGAGCTTTTGTTTCTTTTTCCACAGTTTTTACACCATCGTCTCCACCCTGGGGTCCTGATCTTTGTCTGCTCCTGCATCATCCCAGCCTGTTTCACAGCTGTGGTAAATGGTGCTCTACATCAGCTCAGGTGGAGTATTGTTTGAAGGCGTTTTGTGACTCGTTATCACATAATGAATTATGTTTTGTGTTTCTTTGCTCTGATCTCTTTTTGCAGCTCAGTGGTGTTTAAGGCTTGCTGGGACTCCTCTGATTGATGGTGTAAGTATTGTGGGATCTGCAGAGCAGGAAATGGAACGTCATGAGCCCCTTGTTTGAGCATTGCTTGTATGCAGGCCGCGATAAGAGATGAAACGGGGGCTACAAGTGCTCCTTTCTCAGAGGAGCATGTTTGTATAAGAGGTGCTGCCCTACAAGTGTGGGCAGTGCGTTCATTGCTGTGCTGTGTCCAACAGGCGGCCACGGAGAACTGCAGCGCTCCTGGGGATATAACAGCTGCACTGAGGAATATGGGGCGCTCCATGAAAGCGGTGAGGAACGGGAAGCTGCATCTCCTGGAGTGGCTCAGAGCCAGACTGCGCTGACTGGTAACTGCTCACCCACAAATGTAAGGACAGCACACACGCACTGCTGTTTTTCTATTACCTAACGTGGCACAACATAGTTCTCCCAGAGCTTCTTACTGTGCTTTAGGGTACCCAAAAGCTGCCTGTCCTTTTCCTTTCCCACCTGGGTGCTGTCCTTGCCCTTCCCCTGGTCTTTCCTTGCCTTCTTCTCCTTCCCTTTGTGCCATTTCCTTACTTTTGCTTGGGCTTTCTCCTGGCATAGTTCTCTTGGCCGTTCTCTGCGCAGTTCCCCTTCCATGCCCTGGGCTTTTTCCTCGCACTGTTCCCCTTCCATGCCCCACAGTGCATTCCCTGTTTCTCCTCTTTGCCCTTTGCCCAGGCCTTTTAATGCCATTCTCTTGTCCCAGCTCTGGGCCTTATTTTGGCGTCGCTCTCTTTGCCCCATAGTGCATTCCCTGCACTTTCCTTGTTTCTCCTCCATGTCTTTTGCCCTTTCCCTGGGCATTTTAATGCTGTTCTATTATCCCAGCTCTGTTCTTTTTGGCGTCGCTCTGTTGTTCCCGTAGTGCATTCCTTGCACCGTTCCTCTTCCATGCCCCAGGCTTCCTGTGTTTCTTCTCTTTGTCCTTTGCCCTTTCTCTGGGCATTTTAGTGCCATTTTAGTGCCATTTCCTTGTCCCAGCTCCGATCCTTTTGGCGTCGCTCTCTTGTTCCTTAGTGCATTCCTTGCACTGTTCCACTTCCATGCCTTGGGCTGTAGTGCATTCCTTGCGCCATTCTCTTTGCCATCATCTTTGCTTTTGATTTCCCTGGTTCTCCTTCCCTTTCCTCTTGGCCCAGCTCTGGGCCTTCTCTTTGCGCCGTTCTCTTGGCCCCACAGAGAACTCCTTGCGCCGTTCCCTTCCATCGGCAGGGCATTGCCTGTGCTGCTCCCCTTTGTTCTTCCCCTTGCCTTTCCCTGCGCAGTTCTCCTTGCCTTTCCTTTGGTTTGTCTTTCCTTGGGATTTCACTTTGGCTTTTCCTTGCCTGGGTGTTCCACTTGCCTTTGCCTCGCTGTGATGGGTTGGAGGTGGCTTTGATTTTAATAATCACCTGAACCGCTTTGACTTTAAGTCACCTGAACCATAATCATAATGGGAGCTCTAAAGGTAATTGTATTCATGCGCAGTGTAACCCTAAACCTGACGCTAATTGTCTTTCTCTTATTTGTTTCCTATTTTTTTTTTTCTGGTTAAACCTTTGTTTCTTTTTCCACAGTTTTTACACCATCGTCTCCACCCTGGGGTCCTGATCTTTGTCTGCTCCTGCATCATCCCAGCCTGTTTCACAGCTGTGGTAAATGGTGCTCTACATCAGCTCAGGTGGAGTATTGTTTGAAGGCGTTTTGTGACTCGTTATCACATAATGAATTATGTTTTGTGTTTCTTTGCTCTGATCTCTTTTTGCAGCTCAGTGGTGTTTAAGGCTTGCTGGGACTCCTCTGATTGATGGTGTAAGTATTGTGGGATCTGCAGAGCAGGAAATGGAACGTCATGAGCCCCTTGTTTGAGCATCGCTTGTATGCAGGCCGCGATAAGAGATGAAACGGGGGCTACAAGTGCTCCTTTCTCAGAGGAGCATGTTTGTATAAGAGGTGCTGCCCTACAAGTGTGGGCAGTGCGTTCATTGCTGTGCTGTGTCCAACAGGCGGCCACGGAGAACTGCAGCGCTCCTGGGGATATAACAGCTGCACTGAGGAATATGGGGTGCTCCATGAAAGCGGTGAGGAACAGGAAGCTACATCTCCTGGAGTGGCTCGGAACCGGACTGTGCTGACTGGTAACTGGTCACCCACGCAGGTAAGGACAGCGCACACTCACTGGTGTTTGCCCATTATGGACTATGCAATTCTCCCAGAGCTTTAGGGTACCCAAAAGCTGCCTGTGCTTTTCCTTTTCCTCCTGGGTGCTGTCCTTGCTTTTGGCCTTTCTCTGCAGTGTTTTCTTTGCACTTCCCCTTGGCTTTCTCTGCTCTGTTCCCCTTCCTCGTGTTGGACATTCCCTGTTTCTTTTATTTGCCCTTTGCCCATTTGTCTGCATGGGCTCTTCTCTTGGCGCCGTACTCTCGGCCCAGCTCGGCCTCTTCTCTTGGTGCCGTACTCTCGGCCCAGCTCGGCCTCTTCTCTTGGCGCCGTACTCTCGGCCCAGCTCGGCCTCTTCTCTTGGCGCCGTACTCTCGGCCCAGCTCGGCCTCTTCTCTTGGCGCCGTACTCTCGGCCCAGCTCGGCCTCTTCTCTTGGCGCCGTACTCTCGGCCCAGCTCGGCCTCTTCTCTTGGCGCCGTACTCTCGGCCCAGCTCGGCCTCTTCTCTTGGCGCCGTACTCTCGGCCCAGCTCGGCCTCTTCTCTTGGCGCCGTACTCTCGGCCCAGCTCGGCCTCTTCTCTTGGCGCCGTACTCTCGGCCCAGCTCGGCCTCTTCTCTTGGCGCCGTACTCTCGGCCCAGCTCGGCCTCTTCTCTTGGCGCCGTACTCTTGATGCCCTTAGTGCATTCTTTGTGCCATTCCTCTTCTTTGCCTTTGTTGTTCACTTGTGTGTTCTCCTTGTGTTTGTTTTTGGTGTTCTCTGTGGTGTTTTTCTTGTGTTCTCCCTTATTTTTTACTTGTTTTTTTTCTGTGATGTTCTCCATATCCTTTGCCTGGGCCTTCTTGCACACTTTCCTTACTTTCTGTATTGTCCTCAGCTTTCCCTGCGGTGCGCTCTGTGCCTTTGCTTTGTTTTTTCTTGGGATTTTGCTTTGCTTTTGGTTCACTGGGATCAGTTGGGAGGCAGCTTTGATGTTAATGTTCACCTGATTCTGAAGCTTAACGGGAGCTCTAAAGATGATTGTATTCATGCACAATGTAGCTCTAATCCTCAGCACTTGTAGAATTACCAGTGTTTCTTTTGTAACTGTGTCCCTTGTAGTTACAGGTGAAGGTTTCTCCAGCAGCGCACCATCCCAATCTCGTAGTATCCTCTGCAGTCATCACAGGCACCGTTTGGGACGCAGCGCTCAGCGCACTTGTACTTCTTTCCATCGGCCTCAGCCTGGCGATCCAACACATCCGCGTCCTTCCACAGGGCCTTCCATTTCCTGGATTGACCCACGCTTCTTTCTGCCGCGATGTCCTCTCCCAACTTCTGCAGGTGCGCTCCATGCCCTCAGTCTGGTCACTAATAAAGATATGGGACAGACCCCACTTCCACTCGGGACAGAGCACCCACCAGCTGCATGTAACTGGTTTTAGCACCACCCTATGGGCCCGGCCATGGCACTTGTTCTGTATCCAGACAATATTGTCCCTGTCCCACCGCCCGCCTGCACTCTTCTCCTGGAGTATGCTGTGGGTCACCATGTCCAGTACTTTGCCTCGCTTACGGGGTCGGGTTAGCTTTGCTCTGAGTTTGCTTGTCCAGCATGCTAATCCAAACCTGTAACCAACACCCCCATCTCACACAGAGTCACTCCTTTCTGATTTGGTTGAGACTCGTGCCGGTTTGCGGCCAATTGGATTCTGGCGCTGATTTCAGCGCAGCAGAGGCTTTTGCCTCTTCCAAATTGAGTTTAGTTAGGCCTTGCTTACGGGGTTGGGTTAGCTTGCTCAGTTTTTCCTTGTAGAGTAGGCTAACCCAACCCCGTAACCAACGCACGGCCGTTGGTTGGAGGCCTTTAGCTCCTTCCCGGCCACTCTGAGACTCGTGCCGGTTTGCGGCCACAGATAGATGTTGTTTTCTGCTCAGGCAGTGATTTCTGCCTCTTCCAAATTGACTTCAAGCCTCACTTACAGGGTTGAGTTAGCTTTGCTTTGATTTTTCTTTTTGAGCAGGCTAACCCAACCCCATAACCAACACACCCATCTCACTCAGAGTCACTCCTTTCTAATTTGATTGAGACTCGTGCCGGTTTGCGGCCAATTGGATACCGGCGCTGATTTCAGCGCAGCAGAGGCTTTTGCCTCTTCCAAATTGAGTTTAGTTAGGCCTTGCTTACGGGGTTGGGTTAGCTTGCTCAGTTTTTCCTTGTAGAGTAGGCTAACCCAACCCCGTAACCAACGCACGGCCGTTGGTTGGAGGCCTTTAGCTCCTTCCCGGCCACTCTGAGACTCGTGCCGGTTTGCGGCCGCTCTGAGACTTGAGTTCCCTGCAGGACGGCCTGATGTCCATGTTGGTTTTGATGTGGGACCCGCTCTGATGCTGTGTACAATGATGCTGTGAATGCTGTGGCTATAACTGTTTCTCAGACCCGCTCTGATGCTGTGTACAATGATGCCGTGTGGGACCCGCTCTGATGCTGTGTACAATGATGCCGTGTGGGACCCGCTCTGATGCTGTGTACAATGATGCTGTGTGGGACCCGCTCTGATGCTGTGTATGCTGTGGCTGTAACCATTTCTCAGATCCGCTCTGAGTCTCTGTATGACAACAATATCTGGAACCTACTCTGTATCTGTATTTGCTATGACTGTAACTTGCACTGATGCAGACTATATATATGCTGTGCCTGTAAACTGTGCCTTGTATTGTTTTGAACACATGTATGCTCTGTGTAGAAATGTGTATTGTTTGCACTGCTCTGTGATATAATGAACAATGTCTGTGTGTGCTGTGATGGAATAAAGGAAAATTTGTCACGCTGAACTGAGTGTTGTGTTATGTTTTCTGCACCAGGAGGACATCAACATTCCAAGGTAGGTGTGACAGGTAAGTTTGGGGTTAGATTAAGCCTCTAGCAGGAATTAGTTTAGCGCCTAGTTGGATGCTGGTAGAACGTAGCACCTAGTTGGTTGCAGCTGGATGCTGGTAGGACTTAGCGGCTGGTTGGTTGTAGCTGGTTGCGGGTAGGACTTAGCGGCTGGTTGGTTGCAGCTGGATGCTGGTAGGAGTTAGCGGCTGGTTGGTTGCAGCTGGATGCTGGTAGGACTTAGCGGCTGGTTGGTTGCAGCTGGATGCTGGTAGGAGTTAGCGGCTGGTTGGATGCTGGTAGGACTTAGCGGCTGGTTGGTTGCAGCTGGATGCTGGTAGGACTTAGCGCCTGGTTGGTTGCAGCTGGATGCTGGTAGGAGTTAGCGGCTGGTTGGTTGCAGCTGGATGCTGGTAGGAGTTAGCGGCTGGTTGGTTGCAGCTGGATGCTGGTAGGAGTTAGCGGCTGGTTGGTTGCAGCTGGATGCTGGTAGGACTTAGCGCCTGGTTGGTTGCAGCTGGATGCTGGTAGGACTTAGCGCCTGGTTGGTTGCAGCTGGATGCTGGTAGGACTTAGCGGCTGGTTGGTTGCAGCTGGATGCTGGTAGGACTTAGCGGCTGGTTGGTTGCAGCTGGATGCTGGTAGGACTTAGCGGCTGGTTGGTTGCAGCTGGATGCTGGTAGGACTTAGCGGCTGGTTGGTTGCAGCTGGATGCTGGTAGGACTTAGCGCCTGGTTGGTTGCAGCTGGATGCTGGTAGGACTTAGCGCCTGGTTGGTTGCAGCTGGATGCTGGTAGGACTTAGCGCCTGGTTGGTTGCAGCTGGATGCTGGTAGGACTTAGCGCCTGGTTGGTTGCAGCTGGATGCTGGTAGGACTTAGCGCCTGGTTGGTTGCAGCTGGATGCTGGTAGGAGTTAGCGGCTGGTTGGTTGCAGCTGGATGCTGGTAGGACTTAGCGCCTGGTTGGATGCTGGTAGGACTTAGCGCCTGGTTGGTTGCAGCTGGATGCTGGTAGGACTTAGCGCCTGGTTGGTTGCAGCTGGATGCTGGTAGGACTTAGCGGCTGGTTGGTTGCAGCTGGATGCTGGTAGGACTTAGCGGCTGGTTGGTTGCAGCTGGATGCTGGTAGGACTTAGCGCCTGGTTGGTTGCAGCTGGATGCTGGTAGGACTTAGCGGCTGGTTGGTTGCAGCTGGATGCTGGTAGGACTTAGCGGCTGGTTGGTTGCAGCTGGATGCTGGTAGGACTTAGCGGCTGGTTGGTTGCAGCTGGATGCTGGTAGGACTTAGCGGCTGGTTGGTTGCAGCTGGATGCTGGTAGGACTTAGCGGCTGGTTGGTTGCAGCTGGATGCTGGTAGGACTTAGCGGCTGGTTGGTTGCAGCTGGATGCTGGTAGGACTTAGCGCCTGGTTGGTTGCAGCTGGATGCTGGTAGGACTTAGCGCCTGGTTGGTTGCAGCTGGATGCTGGTAGGACTTAGCGCCTGGTTGGTTGCAGCTGGATGCTGGTAGGACTTAGCGCCTGGTTGGTTGCAGCTGGATGCTGGTAGGACTTAGCGCCTGGTTGGTTGCAGCTGGATGCTGGTAGGACTTAGCGCCTGGTTGGTTGCAGCTGGATGCTGGTAGGACTTAGCGCCTGGTTGGTTGCAGCTGGATGCTGGTAGGACTTAGCGCCTGGTTGGTTGCAGCTGGATGCTGGTAGGACTTAGCGCCTGGTTGGTTGCAGCTGGATGCTGGTAGGACTTAGCGCCTGGTTGGTTGCAGCTGGATGCTGGTAGGACTTAGCGCCTGGTTGAGATGCTGGTAGGGTTAGGGTTAGGGTTAGGGTTAGGGTTAGGGTTAGGGTTAGGGTTAGGGTTAGGGTTAGGGTTAGGGTTAGGGTTAGGGTTAGGGTTAGGGTTAGGGTTAGGGTTAGGGTTAGGGTTAGGGTTAGGGTTAGGGTTAGGGTTAGGGTTAGGGTTAGGGTTAGGGTTAGGGTTAGGGTTAGGGTTAGGGTTAGGGTTAGGGTTAGGGTTAGGGTTAGGGTTAGGGTTAGGGTTAGGGTTAGGGTTAGGGTTAGGGTTAGGGTTAGGGTTAGGGTTAGGGTTAGGGTTAGGGTTAGGGTTAGGGTTAGGGTTAGGGTTAGGGTTAGGGTTAGGGTTAGGGTTAGGGTTAGGGTTAGGGTTAGGGTTAGGGTTAGGGTTAGGGTTAGGGTTAGGGTTAGGGTTAGGGTTAGGGTTAGGGTTAGGGTTAGGGTTAGGGTTAGGGTTAGGGTTAGGGTTAGGGTTAGGGTTAGGGTTAGGGTTAGGGTTAGGGTTAGGGTTAGGGTTAGGGTTAGGGTTAGGGTTAGGGTTAGGGTTAGGGTTAGGGTTAGGGTTAGGGTTAGGGTTAGGGTTAGGGTTAGGGTTAGGGTTAGGGTTAGGGTTAGGGTTAGGGTTAGGGTTAGGGTTAGGGTTAGGGTTAGGGTTAGGGTTAGGGTTAGGGTTAGGGTTAGGGTTAGGGTTAGGGTTAGGGTTAGGGTTAGGGTTAGGGTTAGGGTTAGGGTTAGGGTTAGGGTTAGGGTTAGGGTTAGGGTTAGGGTTAGGGTTAGGGTTAGGGTTAGGGTTAGGGTTAGGGTTAGGGTTAGGGTTAGGGTTAGGGTTAGGGTTAGGGTTAGGGTTAGGGTTAGGGTTAGGGTTAGGGTTAGGGTTAGGGTTAGGGTTAGGGTTAGGGTTAGGGTTAGGGTTAGGGTTAGGGTTAGGGTTAGGGTTAGGGTTAGGGTTAGGGTTAGGGTTAGGGTTAGGGTTAGGGTTAGGGTTAGGGTTAGGGTTAGGGTTAGGGTTAGGGTTAGGGTTAGGGTTAGGGTTAGGGTTAGGGTTAGGGTTAGGGTTAGGGTTAGGGTTAGGGTTAGGGTTAGGGTTAGGGTTAGGGTTAGGGTTAGGGTTAGGGTTAGGGTTAGGGTTAGGGTTAGGGTTAGGGTTAGGGTTAGGGTTAGGGTTAGGGTTAGGGTTAGGGTTAGGGTTAGGGTTAGGGTTAGGGTTAGGGTTAGGGTTAGGGTTAGGGTTAGGGTTAGGGTTAGGGTTAGGGTTAGGGTTAGGGTTAGGGTTAGGGTTAGGGTTAGGGTTAGGGTTAGGGTTAGGGTTAGGGTTAGGGTTAGGGTTAGGGTTAGGGTTAGGGTTAGGGTTAGGGTTAGGGTTAGGGTTAGGGTTAGGGTTAGGGTTAGGGTTAGGGTTAGGGTTAGGGTTAGGGTTAGGGTTAGGGTTAGGGTTAGGGTTAGGGTTAGGGTTAGGGTTAGGGTTAGGGTTAGGGTTAGGGTTAGGGTTAGGGTTAGGGTTAGGGTTAGGGTTAGGGTTAGGGTTAGGGTTAGGGTTAGGGTTAGGGTTAGGGTTAGGGTTAGGGTTAGGGTTAGGGTTAGGGTTAGGGTTAGGGTTAGGGTTAGGGTTAGGGTTAGGGTTAGGGTTAGGGTTAGGGTTAGGGTTAGGGTTAGGGTTAGGGTTAGGGTTAGGGTTAGGGTTAGGGTTAGGGTTAGGGTTAGGGTTAGGGTTAGGGTTAGGGTTAGGGTTAGGGTTAGGGTTAGGGTTAGGGTTAGGGTTAGGGTTAGGGTTAGGGTTAGGGTTAGGGTTAGGGTTAGGGTTAGGGTTAGGGTTAGGGTTAGGGTTAGGGTTAGGGTTAGGGTTAGGGTTAGGGTTAGGGTTAGGGTTAGGGTTAGGGTTAGGGTTAGGGTTAGGGTTAGGGTTAGGGTTAGGGTTAGGGTTAGGGTTAGGGTTAGGGTTAGGGTTAGGGTTAGGGTTAGGGTTAGGGTTAGGGTTAGGGTTAGGGTTAGGGTTAGGGTTAGGGTTAGGGTTAGGGTTAGGGTTAGGGTTAGGGTTAGGGTTAGGGTTAGGGTTAGGGTTAGGGTTAGGGTTAGGGTTAGGGTTAGGGTTAGGGTTAGGGTTAGGGTTAGGGTTAGGGTTAGGGTTAGGGTTAGGGTTAGGGTTAGGGTTAGGGTTAGGGTTAGGGTTAGGGTTAGGGTTAGGGTTAGGGTTAGGGTTAGGGTTAGGGTTAGGGTTAGGGTTAGGGTTAGGGTTAGGGTTAGGGTTAGGGTTAGGGTTAGGGTTAGGGTTAGGGTTAGGGTTAGGGTTAGGGTTAGGGTTAGGGTTAGGGTTAGGGTTAGGGTTAGGGTTAGGGTTAGGGTTAGGGTTAGGGTTAGGGTTAGGGTTAGGGTTAGGGTTAGGGTTAGGGTTAGGGTTAGGGTTAGGGTTAGGGTTAGGGTTAGGGTTAGGGTTAGGGTTAGGGTTAGGGTTAGGGTTAGGGTTAGGGTTAGGGTTAGGGTTAGGGTTAGGGTTAGGGTTAGGGTTAGGGTTAGGGTTAGGGTTAGGGTTAGGGTTAGGGTTAGGGTTAGGGTTAGGGTTAGGGTTAGGGTTAGGGTTAGGGTTAGGGTTAGGGTTAGGGTTAGGGTTAGGGTTAGGGTTAGGGTTAGGGTTAGGGTTAGGGTTAGGGTTAGGGTTAGGGTTAGGGTTAGGGTTAGGGTTAGGGTTAGGGTTAGGGTTAGGGTTAGGGTTAGGGTTAGGGTTAGGGTTAGGGTTAGGGTTAGGGTTAGGGTTAGGGTTAGGGTTAGGGTTAGGGTTAGGGTTAGGGTTAGGGTTAGGGTTAGGGTTAGGGTTAGGGTTAGGGTTAGGGTTAGGGTTAGGGTTAGGGTTAGGGTTAGGGTTAGGGTTAGGGTTAGGGTTAGGGTTAGGGTTAGGGTTAGGGTTAGGGTTAGGGTTAGGGTTAGGGTTAGGGTTAGGGTTAGGGTTAGGGTTAGGGTTAGGGTTAGGGTTAGGGTTAGGGTTAGGGTTAGGGTTAGGGTTAGGGTTAGGGTTAGGGTTAGGGTTAGGGTTAGGGTTAGGGTTAGGGTTAGGGTTAGGGTTAGGGTTAGGGTTAGGGTTAGGGTTAGGGTTAGGGTTAGGGTTAGGGTTAGGGTTAGGGTTAGGGTTAGGGTTAGGGTTAGGGTTAGGGTTAGGGTTAGGGTTAGGGTTAGGGTTAGGGTTAGGGTTAGGGTTAGGGTTAGGGTTAGGGTTAGGGTTAGGGTTAGGGTTAGGGTTAGGGTTAGGGTTAGGGTTAGGGTTAGGGTTAGGGTTAGGGTTAGGGTTAGGGTTAGGGTTAGGGTTAGGGTTAGGGTTAGGGTTAGGGTTAGGGTTAGGGTTAGGGTTAGGGTTAGGGTTAGGGTTAGGGTTAGGGTTAGGGTTAGGGTTAGGGTTAGGGTTAGGGTTAGGGTTAGGGTTAGGGTTAGGGTTAGGGTTAGGGTTAGGGTTAGGGTTAGGGTTAGGGTTAGGGTTAGGGTTAGGGTTAGGGTTAGGGTTAGGGTTAGGGTTAGGGTTAGGGTTAGGGTTAGGGTTAGGGTTAGGGTTAGGGTTAGGGTTAGGGTTAGGGTTAGGGTTAGGGTTAGGGTTAGGGTTAGGGTTAGGGTTAGGGTTAGGGTTAGGGTTAGGGTTAGGGTTAGGGTTAGGGTTAGGGTTAGGGTTAGGGTTAGGGTTAGGGTTAGGGTTAGGGTTAGGGTTAGGGTTAGGGTTAGGGTTAGGGTTAGGGTTAGGGTTAGGGTTAGGGTTAGGGTTAGGGTTAGGGTTAGGGTTAGGGTTAGGGTTAGGGTTAGGGTTAGGGTTAGGGTTAGGGTTAGGGTTAGGGTTAGGGTTAGGGTTAGGGTTAGGGTTAGGGTTAGGGTTAGGGTTAGGGTTAGGGTTAGGGTTAGGGTTAGGGTTAGGGTTAGGGTTAGGGTTAGGGTTAGGGTTAGGGTTAGGGTTAGGGTTAGGGTTAGGGTTAGGGTTAGGGTTAGGGTTAGGGTTAGGGTTAGGGTTAGGGTTAGGGTTAGGGTTAGGGTTAGGGTTAGGGTTAGGGTTAGGGTTAGGGTTAGGGTTAGGGTTAGGGTTAGGGTTAGGGTTAGGGTTAGGGTTAGGGTTAGGGTTAGGGTTAGGGTTAGGGTTAGGGTTAGGGTTAGGGTTAGGGTTAGGGTTAGGGTTAGGGTTAGGGTTAGGGTTAGGGTTAGGGTTAGGGTTAGGGTTAGGGTTAGGGTTAGGGTTAGGGTTAGGGTTAGGGTTAGGGTTAGGGTTAGGGTTAGGGTTAGGGTTAGGGTTAGGGTTAGGGTTAGGGTTAGGGTTAGGGTTAGGGTTAGGGTTAGGGTTAGGGTTAGGGTTAGGGTTAGGGTTAGGGTTAGGGTTAGGGTTAGGGTTAGGGTTAGGGTTAGGGTTAGGGTTAGGGTTAGGGTTAGGGTTAGGGTTAGGGTTAGGGTTAGGGTTAGGGTTAGGGTTAGGGTTAGGGTTAGGGTTAGGGTTAGGGTTAGGGTTAGGGTTAGGGTTAGGGTTAGGGTTAGGGTTAGGGTTAGGGTTAGGGTTAGGGTTAGGGTTAGGGTTAGGGTTAGGGTTAGGGTTAGGGTTAGGGTTAGGGTTAGGGTTAGGGTTAGGGTTAGGGTTAGGGTTAGGGTTAGGGTTAGGGTTAGGGTTAGGGTTAGGGTTAGGGTTAGGGTTAGGGTTAGGGTTAGGGTTAGGGTTAGGGTTAGGGTTAGGGTTAGGGTTAGGGTTAGGGTTAGGGTTAGGGTTAGGGTTAGGGTTAGGGTTAGGGTTAGGGTTAGGGTTAGGGTTAGGGTTAGGGTTAGGGTTAGGGTTAGGGTTAGGGTTAGGGTTAGGGTTAGGGTTAGGGTTAGGGTTAGGGTTAGGGTTAGGGTTAGGGTTAGGGTTAGGGTTAGGGTTAGGGTTAGGGTTAGGGTTAGGGTTAGGGTTAGGGTTAGGGTTAGGGTTAGGGTTAGGGTTAGGGTTAGGGTTAGGGTTAGGGTTAGGGTTAGGGTTAGGGTTAGGGTTAGGGTTAGGGTTAGGGTTAGGGTTAGGGTTAGGGTTAGGGTTAGGGTTAGGGTTAGGGTTAGGGTTAGGGTTAGGGTTAGGGTTAGGGTTAGGGTTAGGGTTAGGGTTAGGGTTAGGGTTAGGGTTAGGGTTAGGGTTAGGGTTAGGGTTAGGGTTAGGGTTAGGGTTAGGGTTAGGGTTAGGGTTAGGGTTAGGGTTAGGGTTAGGGTTAGGGTTAGGGTTAGGGTTAGGGTTAGGGTTAGGGTTAGGGTTAGGGTTAGGGTTAGGGTTAGGGTTAGGGTTAGGGTTAGGGTTAGGGTTAGGGTTAGGGTTAGGGTTAGGGTTAGGGTTAGGGTTAGGGTTAGGGTTAGGGTTAGGGTTAGGGTTAGGGTTAGGGTTAGGGTTAGGGTTAGGGTTAGGGTTAGGGTTAGGGTTAGGGTTAGGGTTAGGGTTAGGGTTAGGGTTAGGGTTAGGGTTAGGGTTAGGGTTAGGGTTAGGGTTAGGGTTAGGGTTAGGGTTAGGGTTAGGGTTAGGGTTAGGGTTAGGGTTAGGGTTAGGGTTAGGGTTAGGGTTAGGGTTAGGGTTAGGGTTAGGGTTAGGGTTAGGGTTAGGGTTAGGGTTAGGGTTAGGGTTAGGGTTAGGGTTAGGGTTAGGGTTAGGGTTAGGGTTAGGGTTAGGGTTAGGGTTAGGGTTAGGGTTAGGGTTAGGGTTAGGGTTAGGGTTAGGGTTAGGGTTAGGGTTAGGGTTAGGGTTAGGGTTAGGGTTAGGGTTAGGGTTAGGGTTAGGGTTAGGGTTAGGGTTAGGGTTAGGGTTAGGGTTAGGGTTAGGGTTAGGGTTAGGGTTAGGGTTAGGGTTAGGGTTAGGGTTAGGGTTAGGGTTAGGGTTAGGGTTAGGGTTAGGGTTAGGGTTAGGGTTAGGGTTAGGGTTAGGGTTAGGGTTAGGGTTAGGGTTAGGGTTAGGGTTAGGGTTAGGGTTAGGGTTAGGGTTAGGGTTAGGGTTAGGGTTAGGGTTAGGGTTAGGGTTAGGGTTAGGGTTAGGGTTAGGGTTAGGGTTAGGGTTAGGGTTAGGGTTAGGGTTAGGGTTAGGGTTAGGGTTAGGGTTAGGGTTAGGGTTAGGGTTAGGGTTAGGGTTAGGGTTAGGGTTAGGGTTAGGGTTAGGGTTAGGGTTAGGGTTAGGGTTAGGGTTAGGGTTAGGGTTAGGGTTAGGGTTAGGGTTAGGGTTAGGGTTAGGGTTAGGGTTAGGGTTAGGGTTAGGGTTAGGGTTAGGGTTAGGGTTAGGGTTAGGGTTAGGGTTAGGGTTAGGGTTAGGGTTAGGGTTAGGGTTAGGGTTAGGGTTAGGGTTAGGGTTAGGGTTAGGGTTAGGGTTAGGGTTAGGGTTAGGGTTAGGGTTAGGGTTAGGGTTAGGGTTAGGGTTAGGGTTAGGGTTAGGGTTAGGGTTAGGGTTAGGGTTAGGGTTAGGGTTAGGGTTAGGGTTAGGGTTAGGGTTAGGGTTAGGGTTAGGGTTAGGGTTAGGGTTAGGGTTAGGGTTAGGGTTAGGGTTAGGGTTAGGGTTAGGGTTAGGGTTAGGGTTAGGGTTAGGGTTAGGGTTAGGGTTAGGGTTAGGGTTAGGGTTAGGGTTAGGGTTAGGGTTAGGGTTAGGGTTAGGGTTAGGGTTAGGGTTAGGGTTAGGGTTAGGGTTAGGGTTAGGGTTAGGGTTAGGGTTAGGGTTAGGGTTAGGGTTAGGGTTAGGGTTAGGGTTAGGGTTAGGGTTAGGGTTAGGGTTAGGGTTAGGGTTAGGGTTAGGGTTAGGGTTAGGGTTAGGGTTAGGGTTAGGGTTAGGGTTAGGGTTAGGGTTAGGGTTAGGGTTAGGGTTAGGGTTAGGGTTAGGGTTAGGGTTAGGGTTAGGGTTAGGGTTAGGGTTAGGGTTAGGGTTAGGGTTAGGGTTAGGGTTAGGGTTAGGGTTAGGGTTAGGGTTAGGGTTAGGGTTAGGGTTAGGGTTAGGGTTAGGGTTAGGGTTAGGGTTAGGGTTAGGGTTAGGGTTAGGGTTAGGGTTAGGGTTAGGGTTAGGGTTAGGGTTAGGGTTAGGGTTAGGGTTAGGGTTAGGGTTAGGGTTAGGGTTAGGGTTAGGGTTAGGGTTAGGGTTAGGGTTAGGGTTAGGGTTAGGGTTAGGGTTAGGGTTAGGGTTAGGGTTAGGGTTAGGGTTAGGGTTAGGGTTAGGGTTAGGGTTAGGGTTAGGGTTAGGGTTAGGGTTAGGGTTAGGGTTAGGGTTAGGGTTAGGGTTAGGGTTAGGGTTAGGGTTAGGGTTAGGGTTAGGGTTAGGGTTAGGGTTAGGGTTAGGGTTAGGGTTAGGGTTAGGGTTAGGGTTAGGGTTAGGGTTAGGGTTAGGGTTAGGGTTAGGGTTAGGGTTAGGGTTAGGGTTAGGGTTAGGGTTAGGGTTAGGGTTAGGGTTAGGGTTAGGGTTAGGGTTAGGGTTAGGGTTAGGGTTAGGGTTAGGGTTAGGGTTAGGGTTAGGGTTAGGGTTAGGGTTAGGGTTAGGGTTAGGGTTAGGGTTAGGGTTAGGGTTAGGGTTAGGGTTAGGGTTAGGGTTAGGGTTAGGGTTAGGGTTAGGGTTAGGGTTAGGGTTAGGGTTAGGGTTAGGGTTAGGGTTAGGGTTAGGGTTAGGGTTAGGGTTAGGGTTAGGGTTAGGGTTAGGGTTAGGGTTAGGGTTAGGGTTAGGGTTAGGGTTAGGGTTAGGGTTAGGGTTAGGGTTAGGGTTAGGGTTAGGGTTAGGGTTAGGGTTAGGGTTAGGGTTAGGGTTAGGGTTAGGGTTAGGGTTAGGGTTAGGGTTAGGGTTAGGGTTAGGGTTAGGGTTAGGGTTAGGGTTAGGGTTAGGGTTAGGGTTAGGGTTAGGGTTAGGGTTAGGGTTAGGGTTAGGGTTAGGGTTAGGGTTAGGGTTAGGGTTAGGGTTAGGGTTAGGGTTAGGGTTAGGGTTAGGGTTAGGGTTAGGGTTAGGGTTAGGGTTAGGGTTAGGGTTAGGGTTAGGGTTAGGGTTAGGGTTAGGGTTAGGGTTAGGGTTAGGGTTAGGGTTAGGGTTAGGGTTAGGGTTAGGGTTAGGGTTAGGGTTAGGGTTAGGGTTAGGGTTAGGGTTAGGGTTAGGGTTAGGGTTAGGGTTAGGGTTAGGGTTAGGGTTAGGGTTAGGGTTAGGGTTAGGGTTAGGGTTAGGGTTAGGGTTAGGGTTAGGGTTAGGGTTAGGGTTAGGGTTAGGGTTAGGGTTAGGGTTAGGGTTAGGGTTAGGGTTAGGGTTAGGGTTAGGGTTAGGGTTAGGGTTAGGGTTAGGGTTAGGGTTAGGGTTAGGGTTAGGGTTAGGGTTAGGGTTAGGGTTAGGGTTAGGGTTAGGGTTAGGGTTAGGGTTAGGGTTAGGGTTAGGGTTAGGGTTAGGGTTAGGGTTAGGGTTAGGGTTAGGGTTAGGGTTAGGGTTAGGGTTAGGGTTAGGGTTAGGGTTAGGGTTAGGGTTAGGGTTAGGGTTAGGGTTAGGGTTAGGGTTAGGGTTAGGGTTAGGGTTAGGGTTAGGGTTAGGGTTAGGGTTAGGGTTAGGGTTAGGGTTAGGGTTAGGGTTAGGGTTAGGGTTAGGGTTAGGGTTAGGGTTAGGGTTAGGGTTAGGGTTAGGGTTAGGGTTAGGGTTAGGGTTAGGGTTAGGGTTAGGGTTAGGGTTAGGGTTAGGGTTAGGGTTAGGGTTAGGGTTAGGGTTAGGGTTAGGGTTAGGGTTAGGGTTAGGGTTAGGGTTAGGGTTAGGGTTAGGGTTAGGGTTAGGGTTAGGGTTAGGGTTAGGGTTAGGGTTAGGGTTAGGGTTAGGGTTAGGGTTAGGGTTAGGGTTAGGGTTAGGGTTAGGGTTAGGGTTAGGGTTAGGGTTAGGGTTAGGGTTAGGGTTAGGGTTAGGGTTAGGGTTAGGGTTAGGGTTAGGGTTAGGGTTAGGGTTAGGGTTAGGGTTAGGGTTAGGGTTAGGGTTAGGGTTAGGGTTAGGGTTAGGGTTAGGGTTAGGGTTAGGGTTAGGGTTAGGGTTAGGGTTAGGGTTAGGGTTAGGGTTAGGGTTAGGGTTAGGGTTAGGGTTAGGGTTAGGGTTAGGGTTAGGGTTAGGGTTAGGGTTAGGGTTAGGGTTAGGGTTAGGGTTAGGGTTAGGGTTAGGGTTAGGGTTAGGGTTAGGGTTAGGGTTAGGGTTAGGGTTAGGGTTAGGGTTAGGGTTAGGGTTAGGGTTAGGGTTAGGGTTAGGGTTAGGGTTAGGGTTAGGGTTAGGGTTAGGGTTAGGGTTAGGGTTAGGGTTAGGGTTAGGGTTAGGGTTAGGGTTAGGGTTAGGGTTAGGGTTAGGGTTAGGGTTAGGGTTAGGGTTAGGGTTAGGGTTAGGGTTAGGGTTAGGGTTAGGGTTAGGGTTAGGGTTAGGGTTAGGGTTAGGGTTAGGGTTAGGGTTAGGGTTAGGGTTAGGGTTAGGGTTAGGGTTAGGGTTAGGGTTAGGGTTAGGGTTAGGGTTAGGGTTAGGGTTAGGGTTAGGGTTAGGGTTAGGGTTAGGGTTAGGGTTAGGGTTAGGGTTAGGGTTAGGGTTAGGGTTAGGGTTAGGGTTAGGGTTAGGGTTAGGGTTAGGGTTAGGGTTAGGGTTAGGGTTAGGGTTAGGGTTAGGGTTAGGGTTAGGGTTAGGGTTAGGGTTAGGGTTAGGGTTAGGGTTAGGGTTAGGGTTAGGGTTAGGGTTAGGGTTAGGGTTAGGGTTAGGGTTAGGGTTAGGGTTAGGGTTAGGGTTAGGGTTAGGGTTAGGGTTAGGGTTAGGGTTAGGGTTAGGGTTAGGGTTAGGGTTAGGGTTAGGGTTAGGGTTAGGGTTAGGGTTAGGGTTAGGGTTAGGGTTAGGGTTAGGGTTAGGGTTAGGGTTAGGGTTAGGGTTAGGGTTAGGGTTAGGGTTAGGGTTAGGGTTAGGGTTAGGGTTAGGGTTAGGGTTAGGGTTAGGGTTAGGGTTAGGGTTAGGGTTAGGGTTAGGGTTAGGGTTAGGGTTAGGGTTAGGGTTAGGGTTAGGGTTAGGGTTAGGGTTAGGGTTAGGGTTAGGGTTAGGGTTAGGGTTAGGGTTAGGGTTAGGGTTAGGGTTAGGGTTAGGGTTAGGGTTAGGGTTAGGGTTAGGGTTAGGGTTAGGGTTAGGGTTAGGGTTAGGGTTAGGGTTAGGGTTAGGGTTAGGGTTAGGGTTAGGGTTAGGGTTAGGGTTAGGGTTAGGGTTAGGGTTAGGGTTAGGGTTAGGGTTAGGGTTAGGGTTAGGGTTAGGGTTAGGGTTAGGGTTAGGGTTAGGGTTAGGGTTAGGGTTAGGGTTAGGGTTAGGGTTAGGGTTAGGGTTAGGGTTAGGGTTAGGGTTAGGGTTAGGGTTAGGGTTAGGGTTAGGGTTAGGGTTAGGGTTAGGGTTAGGGTTAGGGTTAGGGTTAGGGTTAGGGTTAGGGTTAGGGTTAGGGTTAGGGTTAGGGTTAGGGTTAGGGTTAGGGTTAGGGTTAGGGTTAGGGTTAGGGTTAGGGTTAGGGTTAGGGTTAGGGTTAGGGTTAGGGTTAGGGTTAGGGTTAGGGTTAGGGTTAGGGTTAGGGTTAGGGTTAGGGTTAGGGTTAGGGTTAGGGTTAGGGTTAGGGTTAGGGTTAGGGTTAGGGTTAGGGTTAGGGTTAGGGTTAGGGTTAGGGTTAGGGTTAGGGTTAGGGTTAGGGTTAGGGTTAGGGTTAGGGTTAGGGTTAGGGTTAGGGTTAGGGTTAGGGTTAGGGTTAGGGTTAGGGTTAGGGTTAGGGTTAGGGTTAGGGTTAGGGTTAGGGTTAGGGTTAGGGTTAGGGTTAGGGTTAGGGTTAGGGTTAGGGTTAGGGTTAGGGTTAGGGTTAGGGTTAGGGTTAGGGTTAGGGTTAGGGTTCGGGTTAGGGTTAGGGTTAGGGTTAGGGTTAGGGTTAGGGTTAGGGTTAGGGTTAGGGTTAGGGTTAGGGTTAGGGTTAGGGTTAGGGTTAGGGTTAGGGTTAGGGTTAGGGTTAGGGTTAGGGTTAGGGTTAGGGTTAGGGTTAGGGTTAGGGTTAGGGTTAGGGTTAGGGTTAGGGTTAGGGTTAGGGTTAGGGTTAGGGTTAGGGTTAGGGTTAGGGTTAGGGTTAGGGTTAGGGTTAGGGTTAGGGTTAGGGTTAGGGTTAGGGTTAGGGTTAGGGTTAGGGTTAGGGTTAGGGTTAGGGTTAGGGTTAGGGTTAGGGTTAGGGTTAGGGTTAGGGTTAGGGTTAGGGTTAGGGTTAGGGTTAGGGTTAGGGTTAGGGTTAGGGTTAGGGTTAGGGTTAGGGTTAGGGTTAGGGTTAGGGTTAGGGTTAGGGTTAGGGTTAGGGTTAGGGTTAGGGTTAGGGTTAGGGTTAGGGTTAGGGTTAGGGTTAGGGTTAGGGTTAGGGTTAGGGTTAGGGTTAGGGTTAGGGTTAGGGTTAGGGTTAGGGTTAGGGTTAGGGTTAGGGTTAGGGTTAGGGTTAGGGTTAGGGTTAGGGTTAGGGTTAGGGTTAGGGTTAGGGTTAGGGTTAGGGTTAGGGTTAGGGTTAGGGTTAGGGTTAGGGTTAGGGTTAGGGTTAGGGTTAGGGTTAGGGTTAGGGTTAGGGTTAGGGTTAGGGTTAGGGTTAGGGTTAGGGTTAGGGTTAGGGTTAGGGTTAGGGTTAGGGTTAGGGTTAGGGTTAGGGTTAGGGTTAGGGTTAGGGTTAGGGTTAGGGTTAGGGTTAGGGTTAGGGTTAGGGTTAGGGTTAGGGTTAGGGTTAGGGTTAGGGTTAGGGTTAGGGTTAGGGTTAGGGTTAGGGTTAGGGTTAGGGTTAGGGTTAGGGTTAGGGTTAGGGTTAGGGTTAGGGTTAGGGTTAGGGTTAGGGTTAGGGTTAGGGTTAGGGTTAGGGTTAGGGTTAGGGTTAGGGTTAGGGTTAGGGTTAGGGTTAGGGTTAGGGTTAGGGTTAGGGTTAGGGTTAGGGTTAGGGTTAGGGTTAGGGTTAGGGTTAGGGTTAGGGTTAGGGTTAGGGTTAGGGTTAGGGTTAGGGTTAGGGTTAGGGTTAGGGTTAGGGTTAGGGTTAGGGTTAGGGTTAGGGTTAGGGTTAGGGTTAGGGTTAGGGTTAGGGTTAGGGTTAGGGTTAGGGTTAGGGTTAGGGTTAGGGTTAGGGTTAGGGTTAGGGTTAGGGTTAGGGTTAGGGTTAGGGTTAGGGTTAGGGTTAGGGTTAGGGTTAGGGTTAGGGTTAGGGTTAGGGTTAGGGTTAGGGTTAGGGTTAGGGTTAGGGTTAGGGTTAGGGTTAGGGTTAGGGTTAGGGTTAGGGTTAGGGTTAGGGTTAGGGTTAGGGTTAGGGTTAGGGTTAGGGTTAGGGTTAGGGTTAGGGTTAGGGTTAGGGTTAGGGTTAGGGTTAGGGTTAGGGTTAGGGTTAGGGTTAGGGTTAGGGTTAGGGTTAGGGTTAGGGTTAGGGTTAGGGTTAGGGTTAGGGTTAGGGTTAGGGTTAGGGTTAGGGTTAGGGTTAGGGTTAGGGTTAGGGTTAGGGTTAGGGTTAGGGTTAGGGTTAGGGTTAGGGTTAGGGTTAGGGTTAGGGTTAGGGTTAGGGTTAGGGTTAGGGTTAGGGTTAGGGTTAGGGTTAGGGTTAGGGTTAGGGTTAGGGTTAGGGTTAGGGTTAGGGTTAGGGTTAGGGTTAGGGTTAGGGTTAGGGTTAGGGTTAGGGTTAGGGTTAGGGTTAGGGTTAGGGTTAGGGTTAGGGTTAGGGTTAGGGTTAGGGTTAGGGTTAGGGTTAGGGTTAGGGTTAGGGTTAGGGTTAGGGTTAGGGTTAGGGTTAGGGTTAGGGTTAGGGTTAGGGTTAGGGTTAGGGTTAGGGTTAGGGTTAGGGTTAGGGTTAGGGTTAGGGTTAGGGTTAGGGTTAGGGTTAGGGTTAGGGTTAGGGTTAGGGTTAGGGTTAGGGTTAGGGTTAGGGTTAGGGTTAGGGTTAGGGTTAGGGTTAGGGTTAGGGTTAGGGTTAGGGTTAGGGTTAGGGTTAGGGTTAGGGTTAGGGTTAGGGTTAGGGTTAGGGTTAGGGTTAGGGTTAGGGTTAGGGTTAGGGTTAGGGTTAGGGTTAGGGTTAGGGTTAGGGTTAGGGTTAGGGTTAGGGTTAGG
>JAUPFR010000176.1:0-86397 GCA_036925125.1 Oreortyx pictus | reverse complement strand
AGTGTGGTGTGGAGTGGAGAGGAGTGGAGTGCTGTGGAGTGGAGAGGAGTGGAGTGGAGTGGCGTGGAGTGGAGTGGAGTGGAGTGGAGAGGAGTGGAGTGGAGTGGAGTGGAGTGGAGTGGTGTGGAGAGGGGTGGAGTAGAGTGGAGTGGAGTGGAGTGGAGTGGAGTGGAGTGGAGTGGAGTGGAGTGGAGTGGAGTGGTGTGGAGTGGAATTGAGTGGAGAGGGGTGGAGTGGGGTGGAGTGGAGTGGGGTGGAGTGGAGTGGAGTGGAGTGGTGTGGAGAGGAGTGGAGTGGAGTGGCGTGGTGTGGAGTGGAGAGGAGTGGAGTGGAGTGGAGTGCTGTGGAGTGGAGAGGAGTGGAGTGGAGTGGAGAGGGGTGGAGTGGAGTGGAGTGGTGTGGAGAGGGGTGGAGTAGAGTGGAGTGGAGTGGAGTGGAGTGGAGTGGAGTGGTGTGGAGTGGAGTGGAGTGGAGTGGAGTGGAATTCAGTGGAGAGGGTTGGAGTAGAGTGGAGTGGAGTGGAGAGGAGTGGAGTGCTGTGGAGTGGAGAGGAGTGGAGTGGACTGGAGTGGCGTGGAGTGGAGTGGCGTGGAGTGGAGTGGAGTGGAGTGGAGTGGTGTGGAGAGGGGTGGAGTGGAGTGGAGTGGAGTGGAGTGGAGTGGAGTGGAGTGGTGTGGAGTGGAATTGAGTGGAGAGGGGTGGAGTGGAGTGGAGTGGAGTGGAGTGGAGTGGAGTGGAGTGGAGTGGAGTGGAGTGGTGTGGAGAGGGGTGGAGTGGAGTGGTGTTGTGTGGAGAGGAGTGGAGTGGAGTGGAGTGGAGTGGAGTGGAGTGGAGTAGTGTGCTGTGGAGTGGAGAGGAGTGGAGTGCTGTGGAGTGGAGAGGAGTGGAGTGGAGTGGAGTGGAGTGGCGTGGAGTGAGTGGAGTGGAGTGAGTGGAGTGGAGTGGAGTGGAGTGGAGTGGAGTGGAGTGGAGTGGAGTGGAGTGGTGTGGAGAGGGGTGGAGTAGAGTGGAGTGGAGTGGAGTGGAGTGGAGTGGAGTGGAGTGGAGTGGAGTGGAGTGGAGTGGAGTGGAGTGGAGTGGAGTGGTGTGGAGTGGAATTGAGTGGAGAGGGGTGGAGTGGAGTGGAGTGGAGTGGGGTGGAGTGGAGAGGGGTGGAGTGGAGTGGAGTGGTGTGGAGAGGGGTGGAGTAGAGTGGAGTGGAGTGGAGTGGAGTGGAGTGGAGTGGAGTGGAGTGGAGTGGAGTGGTGTGGAGTGGAATTGAGTGGAGAGGGGTGGAGTGGAGTGGAGTGGCGTGGAGTGGAGTGGAGTGGAGTGGTGTGGAGAGGGGTGGAGTGGAGTGGGTGGTGGAGTGGAGTGGAGTGGTGTGGTGTGGAGTGGAGAGGAGTGGAGGAGTGGAGTGCTGTGGAGTGGAGAGGAGTGGAGTGGAGTGGAGTGGAGTGGAGTGGAGTGGAGTGGTGGTGGAGGAGTGGAGTGGTGTGGAGTGGAGTGGAGTGGAGTGGAGTGGAGTGGTGGAGGGTGTGGAGTGAGTGGAGTGGGGTGGAGTGGAGTGGAGTGGAGTGGAGTGGAGTGGAGTGGAGTGGAGTGGAGTGGAGTGGTGTGGAGTGGGTGGAGTGGTGTGTGTGGAGTGGAGGAGTGGTGAGGGGTGGAGTGGAGTGGAGTGGAGTGGTGTGTGGTGTGGAGTGGAGGGTGGTGTGTGGAGTGGAGTGGAGTGGAGTGGAGTGGAGTGGAGTGGAGTGGAGTGGAGTGGAGTGGAGTGGTGTGGAGTGGAGTGGAGTGGTGTGGAGTGGAGTGGAGTGGAGTGGAGTGGAGTGGAGTGGAGTGGGTGGAGTGGGTGGAGTGGAGTGGAGTGGTGTGGAGTGGAGTGGGGGTGGAGTGGAGTGGTGGTGGGTGGAGGGGTGGGTGGAGTGGTGTGGTGTGGAGAGGGTGGAGTGGTGGAGTGGAGTGGAGTGGAGTGGAGTGGAGTGGAGTGGAGTGGAGTGGAGTGGAGTGGAGTGGAGTGGATTGAGTGAGAGTGGAGTGGAGTGGAGTGGAGTGGATGTGTGGAGTGGTGGAGTGGAGTGGAGTGGAGTGGGTGGAGTGGAGTGGAGTGGAGTGGAGTGGAGTGGAGTGGAGTGGAGTGGAGTGGAGTGGAGTGGAGTGGAGTGAGTGAGTGAGTGGAGTGGAGTGGAGTGGAGTGAGTGAGTGAGTGAGTGGAGTGGAGTGAGTGGAGTGGAGTGGAGTGAGTGGAGTGGAGTGGAGTGTGGAGTGGAGTGGAGTGGAGTGGAGTGGGTGGAGTGGAGTGGAGTGGAGTGGGAGTGGAGTGGAGTGGAGTGGAGTGGAGTGGAGTGGAGTGGAGTGGAGTGGAGTGAGTGGTGGTGGAGTGGAGTGGAGTGGAGTGGAGTGGAGTGGGTGTGGAGTGATGGAGTGGTGTGGAGTGGAGTGGAGTGGAGTGGTGTGGAGTGATTAGATTCTATTCTGTATATTCTGGAGTGGAGTGGAGTGGTGTGGAGTGGAGTGGAGTGGAGTGGAGTGGTGTGAGTGAGAGGAGAGGAGTGGAGTGGAGTGGAGTGGAGTAGTGTGCTGTGGAGTGGAGAGGAGTGAGTGCTGTGAGTGGAGAGGAGTGAGAGAGTGAGTGGAGTGGAATGATTATATTCTATTATATTCTATTCAGTGAGTGGAGTGGAGTGGAGAGGGTTGGAGTGGAGTGGAGTGGAGTGGAGTGGAGTGGAGTGGTGTCGAGTGGAATTGAGTGGAGAGGGTTGGAGTGGAGTGGAGAGGGTTGGAGTGAGTGGAGTGCAGTAGTGCTGTGGAGTGAAGAGGAGAGGAGTGGAGTGGAGTGGTGTGGAGTGGAGAGGAGTGGAGTGGAGTGCAGGGAGTGGTGTGGGAGTGGAGTGGAGTGGAGTGGAGTGGGGGAGTGGTGTGGAGTGGAGTGGAGTGGAGAGGATTGGAGTGTAGTGAGTGAAGTGAAGTGGAGTGGAGTGGAGTGGAGTGGAGTGGAGTGGAGTGGAGTGGAGAGGAGTGGAGTGGAGTGGAGTGGAGTGGAGTGGAGTGGAGTGGAGTGGAGTGGAGTGGAGTGGAGTGGAGTGGAGTGGAGTGGAGTGGAGTGGAGTGGGTGGAGTGGAGTGGAGTGGTGTGGTGTGGAGTGGAGAGGAGTGGAGTGGAGTGGAGTGCTGTGGAGTGGAGAGGAGTGGAGTGGAGAGGAGTGGAGTGGAGTGGAGTGGGTGGAGTGGAGTGGAGTGGAGTGGGGTGGAGTGGAGTGGAGTGGAGTGGAGTGGAGTGGAGTGGAGTGGAGTGGAGTGGAGTGGAGTGGAGTGGAGTGGAGTGGAGTGGAGTGGAGTGGAGTGGAGTGGAGAGGAGTGGAGTGGAGTGGGTGTGGTGAGGGGTGGAGTAGAGTGGAGTGGAGTGGAGTGGAGTGGAGTGGAGTGGAGTGGAGTGGAGTGGTGTGGAGAGGGGTGGAGTGGAGTGGTGTGGTGTGGAGTGGAGAGGAGTGGAGTGGAGTGGAGTGCTGTGGAGTGGAGAGGAGTGGAGTGGAGTGGAGTGGAGTGGAGTGGAGTGGAGTGGAGTGGAGTGGAGAGGGGTGGAGTGGAGTGGAGTGGTGTGGAGAGGGGTGGAGTAGAGTGGAGTGGAGTGGAGTGGAGTGGAGTGGAGTGGAGTGGAGTGGAGTGGAATTGAGTGGAGAGGGTTGGAGTAGAGTGGAGTGGAGTGGTGTAGTGTGGTGTGGAGTGGAGAGGAGTGGAGTGCTGTGGAGTGGAGAGGAGTGGAGTGGCGTGGAGTGGAGTGGAGTGGAGTGGAGTGGAGTGGAGAGGAGTGGAGTGGAGTGGAGAGGAGTGGAGTGGAGTGGAGTAGAGTGGAGTGGTGTGGAGAGGGGTGGAGTAGAGTGGAGTGGAGTGGAGTGGAGTGGAGTGGAGTAGTGTGGTGTGGAGTGGAGAGGAGTGGAGTGCTGTGGAGTGGAGAGGAGTGGAGTGGAGTGGCGTGGAGTGGAGTGGAGTGGAGTGGAGAGGAGTGGAGTGGAGTGGAGTGGAGTGGAGTGGTGTGGAGAGGGGTGGAGTAGAGTGGAGTGGAGTGGAGTGGAGTGGAGTGGAGTGGAGTGGAGTGGTGTGGAGTGGAATTGAGTGGAGAGGGGTGGAGTGGGGTGGAGTGGAGTGGGGTGGAGTGGAGTGGAGTGGAGTGGTGTGGAGAGGAGTGGAGTGGAGTGGCGTGGTGTGGAGTGGAGAGGAGTGGAGTGGAGTGGAGTGCTGTGGAGTGGAGAGGAGTGGAGTGGAGTGGAGTGGAGTGGAGAGGGGTGGAGTGGAGTGGAGTGGTGTGGAGAGGGGTGGAGTAGAGTGGAGTGGAGTGGAGTGGAGTGGAGTGGAGTGGAGTGGAGTGGAGTGGAGTGGAGTGGAATTGAGTGGAGAGGGTTGGAGTAGAGTGGAGTGGAGTGGTGTAGTGTGGTGTGGAGTGGAGAGGAGTGGAGTGCTGTGGAGTGGAGAGGAGTGGAGTGGCGTGGAGTGGAGTGGAGTGGAGTGGAGTGGAGTGGAGAGGAGTGGAGTGGAGTGGAGAGGAGTGGAGTGGAGTGGAGTAGAGTGGAGTGGTGTGGAGAGGGGTGGAGTAGAGTGGAGTGGAGTGGAGTGGAGTGGAGTGGAGTAGTGTGGTGTGGAGTGGAGAGGAGTGGAGTGCTGTGGAGTGGAGAGGAGTGGAGTGGAGTGGCGTGGAGTGGAGTGGAGTGGAGTGGAGAGGAGTGGAGTGGAGTGGAGTGGAGTGGAGTGGTGTGGAGAGGGGTGGAGTAGAGTGGAGTGGAGTGGAGTGGAGTGGAGTGGAGTGGAGTGGAGTGGAGTGGTGTGGAGTGGAATTGAGTGGAGAGGGGTGGAGTGGGGTGGAGTGGAGTGGGGTGGAGTGGAGTGGAGTGGAGTGGTGTGGAGAGGAGTGGAGTGGAGTGGCGTGGTGTGGAGTGGAGAGGAGTGGAGTGGAGTGGAGTGCTGTGGAGTGGAGAGGAGTGGAGTGGAGTGGAGAGGGGTGGAGTGGAGTGGAGTGGTGTGGAGAGGGGTGGAGTAGAGTGGAGTGGAGTGGAGTGGAGTGGAGTGGAGTGGTGTGGAGTGGAGTGGAGTGGAGTGGAGTGGAATTCAGTGGAGAGGGTTGGAGTAGAGTGGAGTGGAGTGGAGAGGAGTGGAGTGCTGTGGAGTGGAGAGGAGTGGAGTGGACTGGAGTGGCGTGGAGTGGAGTGGCGTGGAGTGGAGTGGAGTGGAGTGGAGTGGTGTGGAGAGGGGTGGAGTGGAGTGGAGTGGAGTGGAGTGGAGTGGAGTGGAGTGGAGTGGTGTGGAGTGGAATTGAGTGGAGAGGGGTGGAGTGGAGTGGAGTGGAGTGGAGTGGAGTGGAGTGGAGTGGAGTGGAGTGGTGTGGAGAGGGGTGGAGTGGAGTGGTGTTGTGTGGAGAGGAGTGGAGTGGAGTGGAGTGGAGTGGAGTGGAGTGGAGTAGTGTGCTGTGGAGTGGAGAGGAGTGGAGTGCTGTGGAGTGGAGAGGAGTGGAGTGGAGTGGAGTGGAGTGGCGTGGAGTGGAGTGGAGTGGAGTGGCGTGGAGTGGAGTGGAGTGGAGTGGAGTGGAGTGGAGTGGAGTGGAGTGGAGTGGAGTGGTGTGGAGAGGGGTGGAGTAGAGTGGAGTGGAGTGGAGTGGAGTGGAGTGGAGTGGAGTGGAGTGGAGTGGAGTGGAGTGGAGTGGAGTGGAGTGGAGTGGAGTGGAGTGGAGTGGAGTGGTGTGGAGTGGAATTGAGTGGAGAGGGGTGGAGTGGAGTGGAGTGGAGTGGGGTGGAGTGGAGAGGGGTGGAGTGGAGTGGAGTGGTGTGGAGAGGGGTGGAGTAGAGTGGAGTGGAGTGGAGTGGAGTGGAGTGGAGTGGAGTGGAGTGGAGTGGAGTGGAGTGGTGTGGAGTGGAATTGAGTGGAGAGGGGTGGAGTGGAGTGGAGTGGCGTGGAGTGGAGTGGAGTGGAGTGGAGTGGTGTGGAGAGGGGTGGAGTGGAGTGGTGTGGAGTGGAGTGGAGTGGAGTGGAGTGGAGTGGTGTGGTGTGGAGAGGTGTGGAGTGGAGTGGTGTGGTGTGGAGTGGAGAGGAGTGGAGAGGAGTGGAGTGCTGTGGAGTGGAGAGGAGTGGAGTGGACTGGAGTGGCGTGGAGTGGAGTGGAGTGGAGTGGAGTGGAGTGGAGTGGTGTGGAGAGGGGTGGAGTGGAGTGGAGTGGAGTGGAGTGGAGTGGAGTGGAGTGGTGTGGAGTGGAATTGAGTGGAGAGGGGTGGAGTGGAGTGGAGTGGAGTGGAGTGGAGTGGAGTGGAGTGGAGTGGAGTGGAGTGGTGTGGAGAGGGGTGGAGTGGAGTGGTGTTGTGTGGAGTGGAGAGGAGTGGAGTAGAGAGGGGTGGAGTGGAGTGGAGTGGAGTAGTGTGCTGTGGAGTGGAGAGGAGTGGAGTGCTGTGGAGTGGAGAGGAGTGGAGTGGAGTGGAGTGGAGTGGCGTGGAGTGGAGTGGAGTGGAGTGGAGTGGAGTGGAGTGGAGTGGTGTGGAGTGGAGTGGAGTGGAGTGGAGTGGAGTGGAGTGGAGTGGAGTGGAGTGGAGTGGAGTGGTGTGGAGTGGAATTGAGTGGAGAGGGGTGGAGTGGAGTGGAGTGGAGTGGGGTGGAGTGGAGAGGGGTGGAGTGGAGTGGAGTGGTGTGGAGAGGGGTGGAGTAGAGTGGAGTGGAGTGGAGTGGAGTGGAGTGGAGTGGAGTGGAGTGGAGTGGAGTGGAGTGGAATTGAGTCGAGAGCGTTGGAGTAGAGTGGAGTGGAGTGGAGAGGAGTGGAGTGCTGTGGAGTGGAGAGGAGTGGAGTGGAGTGGAGTGGAGGGGCGTGGAGTGGAGTGGAGTGGAGTGGAGTGGAGTGGAGTGGAGTGGAGTGGTGTGGAGAGGGGTGGAGTAGAGTGGAGTGGAGTGGAGTGGAGTGGAGTGGAGTGGAGTGGAGTGGAGTGGAGTGGAGTGGAGTGGAGTGGAGTGGAGTGGAGTGGAGTGGAGTGGTGTGGAGTGGAATTGAGTGGAGAGGGGTGGAGTGGAGTGGAGTGGAGTGGAGTGGCGTGGAGTGGAGTGGAGTGGAGTGGAGTGGTGTGGAGTGGAGTGGAGTGGAGTGGTGTGGAGTGGAGAGGAGTGGAGTGGAGTGGAGTGGAGTGGTGTGGAGAGGGGTGGAGTGGAGTGCTGTGGTGTGGAGTGGAGAAGAGTGGAGTGGAGTGGAGTGGTGTGGAGTGGAGAGGAGTGGAGTGGAGTGGAGAGGAGAGGAGAGGAGTGGAGTGGAGTGGAGTGGAGTAGTGTGCTGTGGAGTGGAGAGGAGTGGAGTGCTGTGGAGTGGAGAGGAGTGGAGTGGAGTGGAGTGGAGTGGCGTGGAGTGGAGTGGAGTGGAGTGGAGTGGAGTGGAGTGGTGTGGAGAGGGGTGGAGTAGAGTGGAGTGGAGTGTAGTGGAGTGGAGTGGAGTGGAGTGGAGTGGAGTGGAGTGGAGTGGAGTGGAGTGGAGTGGAGTGGTGTGGAGTGGAATTGAGTGGAGAGGGGTGGAGTGGAGTGGAGTGGAGTGGAGTGGGGTGGAGTGGAGAGGGGTGGAGTGGAGTGGAGTGGTGTGGAGAGGGGTGGAGTAGAGTGGAGTGGAGTGGAGTGGAGTGGAGTGGAGTGGAGTGGAGTGGAGTGGAGTGGAGTGGAGTGGAGTGGAATTGAGTGGAGAGCGTTGGAGTAGAGTGGAGTGGAGTGGAGAGGAGTGGAGTGCTGTGGAGTGGAGAGGAGTGGAGTGGAGTGGAGTGGAGGGGCGTGGAGTGGAGTGGAGTGGAGTGGAGTGGAGTGGAGTGGAGTGGTGTGGAGAGGGGTGGAGTAGAGTGGAGTGGAGTGGAGTGGAGTGGAGTGGAGTGGTGTGGAGTGGAGTGGAGTGGAGTGGAGTGGAGTGGAATTCAGTGGAGAGGGTTGGAGTAGAGTGGAGTGGAGTGGAGAGGAGTGGAGTGCTGTGGAGTGGAGAGGAGTGGAGTGGACTGGAGTGGCGTGGAGTGGAGTGGAGTGGAGTGGAGTGGAGTGGAGTGGAGTGGAGTGGTGTGGAGAGGGGTGGAGTGGAGTGGAGTGGAGTGGAGTGGAGTGGAGTGGAGTGGAGTGGAGTGGAGTGGTGTGGAGTGGAATTGAGTGGAGAGGGGTGGAGTGGAGTGGAGTGGAGTGGAGTGGAGTGGTGTGGAGAGGGGTGGAGTGGAGTGGTGTTGTGTGGAGTGGAGAGGAGTGGAGTGGAGTGGAGTGGAGTAGTGTGCTGTGGAGTGGAGAGGAGTGGAGTGCTGTGGAGTGGAGAGGAGTGGAGTGGAGTGGAGTGGAGTGGCGTGGAGTGGAGTGGAGTGGAGTGGAGTGGAGTGGAGTGGTGTGGAGAGGGGTGGAGTAGAGTGGAGTGGAGTGGAGTGGAGTGGAGTGGAGTGGAGTGGAGTGGAGTGGAGTGGAGTGGAGTGGAGTGGTGTGGAGTGGAATTGAGTGGAGAGGGGTGGAGTGGAGTGGAGTGGAGTGGGGTGGAGTGGAGAGGGGTGGAGTGGAGTGGAGTGGTGTGGAGAGGGGTGGAGTAGAGTGGAGTGGAGTGGAGTGGAGTGGAGTGGAGTGGAGTGGAGTGGAGTGGAGTGGAGTGGAATTGAGTGGAGAGCGTTGGAGTAGAGTGGAGTGGAGTGGAGAGGAGTGGAGTGCTGTGGAGTGGAGAGGAGTGGAGTGGAGTGGAGTGGAGGGGCGTGGAGTGGAGTGGAGTGGAGTGGAGTGGAGTGGAGTGGAGTGGAGTAGAGTGGAGTGGAGTGGAGTGGAGTGGAGTGGAGTGGAGTGGAATTGAGTGGAGAGCGTTGGAGTAGAGTGGAGTGGAGTGGAGAGGAGTGGAGTGCTGTGGAGTGGAGTGGAGTGGGGTGGAGTGGAGAGGGGTGGAGTGGAGTGGAGTGGTGTGGAGAGGGGTGGAGTAGAGTGGAGTGGAGTGGAGTGGAGTGGAGTGGAGTGGAGTGGAGTGGAGTGGAGTGGAGTGGAGTGGAGTGGAATTGAGTGGAGAGCGTTGGAGTAGAGTGGAGTGGAGTGGAGAGGAGTGGAGTGCTGTGGAGTGGAGAGGAGTGGAGTGGAGTGGAGTGGAGGGGCGTGGAGTGGAGTGGAGTGGAGTGGAGTGGAGTGGAGTGGAGTGGAGTGGAGTAGAGTGGAGTGGAGTGGAGTGGAGTGGAGTGGAGTGGAGTGGAGTGGAGTAGTGTGGTGTGGAGTGGAGAGGAGTGGAGTGCTGTGGAGTGGAGAGGAGTGGAGTGGAGTGGCGTGGAGTGGAGTGGAGTGGAGTGGAGAGGAGTGGAGTGGAGTGGAGTGGAGTGGTGTGGAGAGGGGTGGAGTAGAGTGGAGTGGAGTGGAGTGGAGTGGAGTGGAGTGGAGTGGAGTGGAGTGGAGTGGTGTGGAGTGGAATTGAGTGGAGAGGGGTGGAGTGGGGTGGAGTGGAGTGGGGTGGAGTGGAGTGGAGTGGAGTGGTGTGGAGAGGAGTGGAGTGGAGTGGTGTGGTGTGGAGTGGAGAGGAGTGGAGTGGAGTGGAGTGCTGTGGAGTGGAGAGGAGTGGAGTGGAGTGGAGTGGAGAGGGGTGGAGTGGAGTGGAGTGGTGTGGAGAGGGGTGGAGTAGAGTGAGTGGAGTGGAGTGGAGTGGAGTGGAGTGGTGTGGAGTGGAGTGGAGTGGAGTGGAATTCAGTGGAGAGGGTTGGAGTAGAGTGGAGTGGAGTGGAGAGGAGTGGAGTGCTGTGGAGTGGAGAGGAGTGGAGTGGACTGGAGTGGCGTGGAGTGGAGTGGAGTGGAGTGGAGTGGAGTGGTGTGAGAGGGGTGGAGTGGAGTGGTGTGGAGTGGAATTGAGTGGAGAGGGGTGGAGTGGGGGTGGAGTGGAGTGGGGTGGAGTGGAGTGGAGTGGAGTGGTGTGGAGAGGAGTGGAGTGGAGTGGTGTGGTGTGGAGTGGAGAGGAGTGGAGTGGAGTGGAGTGCTGTGGAGTGGAGAGGAGTGGAGTGGAGTGGAGAGGGGTGGAGTGGAGTGGAGTGGTGTGGAGAGGGGTGGAGTAGAGTGGAGTGGAGTGGAGTGGAGTGGAGTGGAGTGGTGTGGAGTGGAGTGGAGTGGAGTGGAGTGGAGTGGAATTCAGTGGAGAGGGTTGGAGTGGAGTGGGGTGGAGTGGAGTGGAGTGGAGTGGTGTGGAGAGGAGTGGAGTGGAGTGGTGTGGTGTGGAGTGGAGAGGAGTGGAGTGGAGTGGAGTGCTGTGGAGTGGAGAGGAGTGGAGTGGAGTGGAGAGGGGTGGAGTGGAGTGGAGTGGTGTGGAGAGGGGTGGAGTAGAGTGGAGTGGAGTGGAGTGGAGTGGAGTGGAGTGGAGTGGTGTGGAGTGGAGTGGAGTGGAGTGGAGTGGAGTGGAATTCAGTGGAGAGGGTTGGAGTAGAGTGGAGAGGGTTGGAGTAGAGTGGAGTGGAGTGGAGAGGAGTGGAGTGCTGTGGAGTGGAGAGGAGTGGAGTGGACTGGAGTGGCGTGGAGTGGAGTGGAGTGGAGTGGAGTGGAGTGGTGTGGAGAGGGGTGGAGTGGAGTGGAGTGGAGTGGAGTGGAGTGGAGTGGAGTGGAGTGGAGTGGAGTGGAGTGGAGTGGTGTGGAGTGGAATTGAGTGGAGAGGGGTGGAGTGGAGTGGAGTGGAGTGGAGTGGAGTGGTGTGGAGAGGAGTGGAGTGGAGTGGTGTTGTGTGGAGTGGAGAGGAGTGGAGTGGAGTGGAGTGTAGTAGTGTGCTGTGGAGTGGAGAGGAGTGGAGTGCTGTGGAGTGGAGAGGAGTGGAGTGGAGTGGAGTGGAGTGGCGTGGAGTGGAGTGGAGTGGAGTGGAGTGGAGTGGAGTGGAGTGGTGTGGAGAGGGGTGGAGTAGAGTGGAGTGGAGTGGAGTGGAGTGGAGTGGAGTGGAGTGGAGTGGAGTGGAGTGGAGTGGAGTGGAGTGGAGTGGAGTGGTGTGGAGTGGAATTGAGTGGAGAGGGGTGGAGTGGAGTGGAGTGGAGTGGGGTGGAGTGGAGAGGGGTGGAGTGGAGTGGAGTGGTGTGGAGAGGGGTGGAGTAGAGTGGAGTGGAGTGGAGTGGAGTGGAGTGGAGTGGAGTGGAGTGGAGTGGAGTGGAGTGGAATTGAGTGGAGAGCGTTGGAGTAGAGTGGAGTGGAGTGGAGAGGAGTGGAGTGCTGTGGAGTGGAGAGGAGTGGAGTGGAGTGGAGTGGAGGGGCGTGGAGTGGAGTGGAGTGGAGTGGAGTGGAGTGGAGTGGAGTGGAGTGGAGTGGAGTGGAGTGGAGTGGAGTGGAGTGGAGTGGAGTGGAGTGGAGTGGTGTGGAGAGGGGTGGAGTAGAGTGGAGTGGAGTGGAGTGGAGTGGAGTGGAGAGGAGTGGAGTGGAGTGGAGTGGTGTGGAGTGGAATTGAGTGGAGAGGGGTGGAGTGGAGTGGAGTGGAGTGGAGTGGAGTGGAGTGGAGTGGCGTGGAGTGGAGTGGAGTGGAGTGGTGTGGAGAGGGGTGGAGTGGAGTGGTGTGGAGTGGAGTGGAGTGGAGTGGAGTGGAGTTGAGTGGTGTGGAGAGGTGTGGAGTGGAGTGGTGTGGTGTGGAGTGGAGAGGAGTGGAGTGGAGTGGAGTGGAGTGGTGTGGAGAGGGGTGGAGTGGAGTGGTGTGGTGTGGAGTTGAGAGGAGTGGAGTGGAGTGGAGTGGTGTGGAGTGGAGAGGAGTGGAGTGGAGTGGAGTGGAGGGGCGTGGAGTGGAGTGGAGTGGAGTGGAGTGGAGTGGAGTGGAGTGGAGTGGAGTGGTGTGGAGAGGGGTGGAGTAGAGTGGAGTGGAGTGGAGTGGAGTGGAGTGGAGTGGAGTGGAGTGGAGTGGTGTGGAGTGGAATTGAGTTGAGAGGGGTGGAGTGGAGTGGAGTGGAGTGGAGTGGAGTGGCGTGGAGTGGAGTGGAGTGGTGTGGAGAGGGGTGGAGTGGAGTGGTGTGGAGTGGAGTGGAGTGGAGTGGAGTGGAGTTGAGTGGTGTGGAGAGGTGTGGAGTGGAGTGGTGTGGTGTGGAGTGGAGAGGAGTGGAGTGGAGTGGAGTGGAGTGGTGTGGAGAGGGGTGGAGTGGAGTGGTGTGGTGTGGAGTGGAGAGGAGTGGAGTGGTGTGGTGTGGAGTGGAGAGGAGTGCAGTGGAGTGGAGTGGTGTGGTGTGGATTGGAGAGGAGTGGAGTGGTGTGGTGTGGAGTGGAGAGGAGTGGAGTGGAGTGGAGTGGTGTGGAGTGGAGAGGAGTGGAGTGGAGTGGAGAGGAGAGGAGAGGAGTGGAGTGGAGTGGAGTGGAGTGGAGTGGAGTGGAGTGGAGTGGAGTGGAGCGGAGCGGAGAGGAGAGGAGAGGAGTGGTGTGGAGTGGAGTGGAGTGGAGTGGAGTGGAGTGGAGTGGAGTGGAGTGGAGTGGAGTGGAGTGGAGTGGAGTGGTGTGGAGAGGGGTGGAGTAGAGTGGAGTGGAGTGGAGTGGTGTGGAGTGGAGTGGAGTGGAGTGGAGTGGAGTGGAGTGGAGTGGAGTGGAGTGGAGTGGTGTGGAGTGGAATTGAGTGGAGAGGGGTGGAGTGGAGTGGAGTGGAGTGGCGTGGAGTGGAGTGGAGTGGAGTGGAGTGGAGTGGTGTGGAGAGGGGTGGAGTGGAGTGGTGTGGAGTGGAGTGGAGTGGAGTGGAGTGGAGTTGAGTGGTGTGGAGAGGTGTGGAGTGGAGTGGTGTGGTGTGGAGTGGAGAGGAGTGGAGTGGAGTGGAGTGGTGTGGAGAGGGGTGGAGTGGAGTGGTGTGGTGTGGAGTGGAGAGGAGTGGAGTGGTGTGGTGTGGAGTGGAGAGGAGTGGAGTGGAGTGGAGTGGTGTGGAGTGGAGAGGAGTGGAGTGGAGTGGAGTGGAGTGGAGTGGAGTGGAGCGGAGTGGAGAGGAGAGGATAGGAGTGGTGTGGAGTGGAGTGGAGTGGAGTAAAATAGAGTGGAGTGGAGTGGAGTGGAGTGGAGTGGAGTGGAGTGGAGTGGAGTGGAGTGGAGTGGAGCGGAGTGGAGAGGAGAGGAGTGGTGTGGAGTGGAGTGGAGTGGAGTAAAATAGAGTGGAGTGGAATTGAGTGGAGTGGAGTGGAGAGGAGTGGAGAGGAGTGGAGTGGACTAAAATGGAGTGGAGTGAAAGTGAGTGGAGTGGAGTGGAGTGGAGTGGAGTGGAGTGTAGTGGAGTGGAGTGGAGAGGGTTGGAGTGGAGTGGAGTGGAGTGGAGTGGAGTGGTGTCGAGTGGAATTGAGTGGAGAGGGTTGGAGTGGAGTGGAGTGGAGTGGAGTGGAGTGGAGTGGAGTGGTGTGGAGTGGAGTGGATTAGAGTGGAGTGGAGTGGAGTGGAGCGGAGTGGAGTGGAGCGGAGTGGAGTGGAGTGGAGTGGAGAGGAGAGGAGTGATGTGGAGTGGAGTGGAGTGGAGTAAAATAGAGTGGAGTGGAATTGAGTGGAGAGGAGTGGAGTGGAGTGGAGTGGAGTGGAGTGGAGTGGAGTGGAGTGGAGAGGAGTGGAGAGGAGTGGAGAGGAGTGGAGTGGACTAAAATGGAGTGGAGTGAAAGTGAGTGGAGTGGAGTGGAGTGGAGCGGAGCGGAGTGGAGAGGGTTGGAGTGGAGTGGAGTGGAGTGGAGTGGAGTGGTGTCGAGTGGAATTGAGTGGAGAGGGTTGGAGTGGAGTGGAGTGGAGTGGAGTGGAGAGGAGTGGAGTGGAGTGGAGTGGTGTGGAGTGGAGTGGATTAGAGTGGAGTGGAGTGGAGTGGAGCGGAGTGGAGTGGAGTGGAGTGGAGAGGAGAGGAGTGGTGTGGAGTGGAGTGGAGTGGAGTAAAATAGAGTGGAGTGGAATTGAGTTTAGAGGAGTGGAGTGGAGTGGAGAGGAGAGGAGTGGTGTGGAGTGGAGTGGAGTGGAGTAAAATAGAGTGGAGTGGAATTGAGTTTAGAGGAGTGGAGTGGAGTGGAGTGGAGTGGAGTGGAGTGGAGTGGAGTGGAGTGGAGTGGAGTGGAGTGGAGCGGAGTGGAGAGGGTTGGATTGGAGAGGGTTGGAGTGGAGAGGAGTGGAGTGGAGTGGAGTGGAGTGGAGTGGAGTGGAGTGGAGTGGAGTGGAGTGGAGTGGAGTGGAGTGGAGTGGACTAAAATGGAGTGGAGTGGAGTGGAGTGGTGTCGAGTGGAATTGAGTGGAGAGGGTTGGAGTGGAGTGGAGTGGAGTGGAGTGGAGTGGAGTGGAGTGGAGTGGAGAGGAGTGGAGTGGAGTGGAGTGGTGTGGAGTGGAGTGGATTAGAGTGGAGTGGAGTGGAGTGGAGCGGAGTGGAGTGGAGTGGAGTGGAGAGGAGAGGAGTGGTGTGGAGTGGAGTGGAGTGGAGTAAAATAGAGTGGAGTGGAATTGAGTTTAGAGGAGTGGAGTGGAGTGGAGTGGAGTGGAGTGGATTGGAGTGGAGAGGGTTGGATTGGAGAGCAATGGAGTGGAGAGGAGTGGAGTGGAGAGGTGTGGAGTGGAGTGGAGTGGAGTGGAGTGTAGTAAAATGGAGTGGAGTGGAATTGAGTGGAGAGGATTGGAGTGGATTGGAGTGGAGTGGAGTGGAGTGGAGTGGAGTGGAGTGGAGTGGAGAGGAGAGGAGTGGTGTGGAGTGGAGTGGTGTGGAGTGGAGTAAAATAGAGTGGAGTGGAGTGGAGAGGAGTGGAGAGGAGTGGAGAGGAGTGGAGAGGAGTGGAGTGGACTAAAATGGAGTGGAGTGAAAGTGAGTGGAGTGGAGTGGAGTGGAGTGGAGTGGAGTGGAGTGGAGTGGAGTGGAGTGGAGTGGAGTGGAGTGGAGTGGAGTGGTGTGGAGCGGAGTGGAGAGGGTTGGAGTGGAGTGGAGTGGAGTGGAGTGGTGTCGAGTGGAATTGAGTGGAGAGGGTTGGAGTAGAGTGGAGTGGAGTGGAGTAGTGTGGTGTGGAGTGGAGAGGAGTGGAGTGCTGTGGAGTGGAGAGGAGTGGAGTGGAGTGGAGTGGTGTGGAGTGGAGTGGAGTGGAGTGGAGTGGAGAGGAGTGGAGTGGAGTGGTGTGGAGAGGGGTGGAGTGGAGTGGAGTGGAGTGGAGTGGAGTGGAGTGGAGTGGAGTGGAGTGGTGTGGAGTGGAATTGAGTGGAGAGGGGTGGAGTGGAGTGGAGTGGAGTGGAGTGGAGTAGAGTGGTGTGGAGAGGGGTGGAGTGGAGTGGAGTGGTGTCGAGTGGAATTGAGTGGAGAGGGTTGGAGTGGAGTGGAGTGGAGTGGAGTGGAGTGGAGTGGAGTGGAGTGGAGAGGAGTGGAGTGGAGTGGAGTGGTGTGGAGTGGAGTGGATTAGAGTGGAGTGGAGTGGAGTGGAGCGGAGTGGAGTGGAGTGGAGTGGAGAGGAGAGGAGTGGTGTGGAGTGGAGTGGAGTGGAGTAAAATAGAGTGGAGTGGAATTGAGTTTAGAGGAGTGGAGTGGAGTGGAGTGGAGTGGAGTGGATTGGAGTGGAGAGGGTTGGATTGGAGAGCAATGGAGTGGAGAGGAGTGGAGTGGAGAGGTGTGGAGTGGAGTGGAGTGGAGTGGAGTGTAGTAAAATGGAGTGGAGTGGAATTGAGTGGAGAGGATTGGAGTGGATTGGAGTGGAGTGGAGTGGAGTGGAGTGGAGTGGAGTGGAGTGGAGAGGAGAGGAGTGGTGTGGAGTGGAGTGGTGTGGAGTGGAGTAAAATAGAGTGGAGTGGAGTGGAGAGGAGTGGAGAGGAGTGGAGAGGAGTGGAGAGGAGTGGAGTGGACTAAAATGGAGTGGAGTGAAAGTGAGTGGAGTGGAGTGGAGTGGAGTGGAGTGGAGTGGAGTGGAGTGGAGTGGAGTGGAGTGGAGTGGAGTGGAGTGGAGTGGAGTGGAGTGGAGTGGTGTGGAGCGGAGTGGAGAGGGTTGGAGTGGAGTGGAGTGGAGTGGAGTGGTGTCGAGTGGAATTGAGTGGAGAGGGTTGGAGTAGAGTGGAGTGGAGTGGAGTAGTGTGGTGTGGAGTGGAGAGGAGTGGAGTGCTGTGGAGTGGAGAGGAGTGGAGTGGAGTGGAGTGGTGTGGAGTGGAGTGGAGTGGAGTGGAGTGGAGAGGAGTGGAGTGGAGTGGTGTGGAGAGGGGTGGAGTGGAGTGGAGTGGAGTGGAGTGGAGTGGAGTGGAGTGGAGTGGTGTGGAGTGGAATTGAGTGGAGAGGGGTGGAGTGGAGTGGAGTGGAGTGGAGTGGAGTAGAGTGGTGTGGAGAGGGGTGGAGTGGAGTGGTGTGGAGTGGAGTGGAGTGGAGTGGAGTGGAGCGGAGTGGAGAGGGTTGGAGTGGAGTGGAGTGGAGTGGAGTGGTGTCGAGTGGAATTGAGTGGAGAGGGTTGGAGTAGAGTGGAGTGGTGTGGAGTAGAATTGAGTGGAGAGGGGTGGAGTGGAGTGGAGTGGAGTGGAGTGGAGTGGAGTGGAGTGGTGTGGAGAGGGGTGGAGTGGAGTGGTGTGGTGTGGAGTGGAGTGTTGTGGTGTGGAGTGGAGAGGAGTGGAGTGGAGTGGAGTGCTGTGGAGTGGAGAGGAGTGGAGTGGAGTGGAGAGGAGTGGAGTGGAGTGGTGTGGAGAGGGGTGGAGTGGAGTGGAGTGGAGTGGAGTGGAGTGGAGTGGAGTGGTGTGGAGTGGAATTGAGTGGAGAGGGGTGGAGTGGAGTGGAGTGGAGTGGAGTGGAGTAGAGTGGTGTGGAGAGGGGTGGAGTGGAGTGGTGTGGAGTGGAGTGGAGTGGAGTGGAGTGGAGCGGAGTGGAGAGGGTTGGAGTGGAGTGGAGTGGAGTGGAGTGGTGTCGAGTGGAATTGAGTGGAGAGGGTTGGAGTAGAGTGGAGTGGAGTGGAGTAGTGTGGTGTGGAGTGGAGAGGAGTGGAGTGCTGTGGAGTGGAGAGGAGTGGAGTGGAGTGGAGTGGTGTGGAGTGGAGTGGAGTGGAGTGGAGTGGAGTGGAGAGGAGTGGAGTGGAGTGGTGTGGAGAGGGGTGGAGTGGAGTGGAGTGGAGTGGAGTGGAGTGGAGTGGAGTGGAGTGGAGTGGTGTGGAGTGGAATTGAGTGGAGAGGGGTGGAGTGGAGTGGAGTGGAGTGGAGTGGAGTAGAGTGGTGTGGAGAGGGGTGGAGTGGAGTGGTGTGGTGTGGAGTGGAGAGGAGTGGAGTGGAGTGCTGTGGAGTGGAGAGGAGTGGAGTGGAGTGGAGTGGAGTGGAGAGGGGTGGAGTGGAGTGGAGTGGAGTGGTGTGGAGTGGAGTGGAGTGGAGTGGAGTGGAGTGGAGTGGAGTGGAGTGGAGAGGAGTGGAGTGGAGTGGAGTGGAGTGGAGAGGAGTGGAGTGGAGTGGTGTGGAGAGGGGTGGAGTGGAGTGGAGTGGAGTGGAGTGGAGTGGAGTGGAGTGGAGTGGAGTGGAGTGGAGTGGAGTGGAGTGGAGTGGAGTGGAGTGGAGTTGAGTGGAGTGGAGTGGAATTGAGTGGAGAGGGGTGGAGTGGAGTGGAGTGGAGTGGAGTGGAGTGGAGTGGAGTGGAGTGGAGTGGTGTGGAGAGGGGTGGAGTGGAGTGGTGTGGTGTGGAGTGGAGAGGAGTGGAGTGGAGTGGAGTGCTGTGGAGTGGAGAGAAGAGGAGTGGAGTGGAGTGGAGTGGAGAGGTGTGGAGTGGAGTGGAGTGGTGTGGTGAGGGGTGGAGTGGAGTGGAGTGGAGTGGAGTGGAGTGGAGTGGAATTGAGTGGAGAGGGTTGGAGTAGAGTGCAGTGGAGTGGAGTGGTGTGGAGAGGGGTGGAGTAGAGTGGAGTGGAGTGGAGTGGAGTGGAGTGGAGTGGAGTGGAGTGGAGTGGAGTGGAGTGGAGTGGAGTGGAGTGGAGTGGAGTGGAGTGGAGTGGAGTGGAGTGGAGTGGTGTGGAGAGGGGTGGAGTGGTGTGGTGTGGTGTGGAGTGGAGAGGAGTGGAGTGGAGTGGAGTGCTATGGAGTGGAGAGGAGTGGAGTGGAGTGGAGTGGAGTGGAGTGGAGTGGAGTGGAGTGGAGAGGGGTGGAGTGGAGTGGAGTGGAGTGGTGTGGAGAGGGGTGGAGTAGAGTGGAGTGGAGTGGAGTGGAGTGGAGTGGAGTGGAGTGGAGTAGTGTGGTGTGGAGTGGAGAGGAGTGGAGTGCTGTGGAGTGGAGAGGAGTGGAGTGGAGTGGCGTGGAGTGGCGTGGAGTGGAGTGGAGAGGAGTGGAGTGGAGTGGAGTGGAGTGGAGTGGAGTGGAGTGGAGTGGAGTGGAGTAGTGTGGTGTGGAGTGGAGAGGAGTGGAGTGGCGTGGAGTGGAGTGGAGTGGAGTGGAGTGGAGTGGAGTGGAGTGGAGTGGTGTGGAGAGGGGTGGAGTAGAGTGGAGTGGAGTGGAGTGGAGTGGAGTGGAGTGGAGTGGAGTGGAGTGGAGTGGAGTGGAATTGAGTGGAGAGGGTTGGAGTAGAGTGGAGTGGAGTGGAGTGCTGTGGAGAGGGGTGGAGTAGAGTGGAGTGGAGTGGAGTGGAGTGGAGTGGAGTGGAGTGGAGTGGAGTGGAGTGGAGTGGTGTGGAGTGGAATTGAGCTGAGAGGGGTGGAGTGGAGTGGAGTGGAGTGGAGTGGAGTGGAGTGGAGTGGTGTAGAGAGGGGTGGAGTGGAGTGGTGTGGTGTGGAGTGGAGTGGAGTGGTGTTGAGAGGGGTGGAGTAGAGAGGAGTGGAGTGGAGTGGAGTGGAGTGGAGTGGAGTGGAATTGAGTGGAGAGGGTTGGAGTAGAGTGGAGTGGAGTGGAGTAGTGTGGTGTGGAGTGGAGAGGAGTGGAGTGCTGTGGAGTGGAGAGGAGTGGAGTGGAGTGGCGTGGAGTGGCGTGGAGAGGAGTGGAGTGGAGTGGAGTGGAGTGGAGTGGCGTGGAGTGGAGTGGAGTGGAGTGGAGTGGAGTGGAGTGGAGTGGAGTGGAGTGGAGAGGAGTGGAGTGGAGTGGTGTGGAGAGGGGTGGAGTAGAGTGGAGTGGAGTGGAGTGGAGTGGAGTGGAGTGGAGTAGTGTGGTGTGGAGTGGAGAGGAGTGGAGTGCTGTGGAGTGGAGAGGAGTGGAGTGGAGTGGCGTGGAGTGGAGTGGAGTGGAGTGGAGTGGAGTGGAGTGGAGAGGAGTGGAGTGGAGTGGAGTGGAGTGGTGTGGAGAGAGGTGGAGTAGAGTGGAGTGGAGTGGAGTGGAGTGGAGTGGAGTGGAGTGGAGTGGAGTGGTGTGGAGAGGGGTGGAGTGGAGTGGTGTGGTGTGGAGTGGAGAGGGGTGGAGTGGAGTGGAGTGCTGTGGAGTGGAGAGGAGTGGAGTGGAGTGGAGTGGAGTGGAGTGGAGTGGAGAGGGGTGGAGTGGAGTGGAATTGAGTGGAGAGGGTTGGAGTAGAGTGGAGTGGAGTGGAGTAGTGTGGTGTGGAGTGGAGAGGAGTGGAGTGCTGTGGAGTGGAGAGGAGTGGAGTGGAGTGGAGTGGAGTGGAGTGGCGTGGAGTGGAGTGGAGTGGAGTGGAGTGGAGTGCAGTGGAGTGGAGTGGAGTGGAGTGGAGTGGAGAGGAGTGGAGTGGAGTGGTGTGGAGTGGAGTGGAGTGGAGTAGTGTGTTGTGGAGTGGAGAGGAGTGGAGTGCTGTGGAGTGGAGAGGAGTGGAGTGGAGTGGCGTGGAGTGGAGTGGAGTGGAGTGGAGTGGAGTGGAGTGGAGTGGAGTGGAGTGGAGAGGAGTGGAGTGGAGTGGAGTGGAGTGGTGTGGAGAGAGGTGGAGTAGAGTGGAGTGGAGTGGAGTGGAGTGGAGTGGAGTGGAGTGGAGTGGAGTGGTGTGGAGAGGGGTGGAGTGGAGTGGTGTGGTGTGGAGTGGAGAGGGGTGGAGTGGAGTGGAGTGCTGTGGAGTGGAGAGGAGTGGAGTGGAGTGGAGTGGAGTGGAGTGGAGTGGAGAGGGGTGGAGTGGAGTGGAATTGAGTGGAGAGGGTTGGAGTAGAGTGGAGTGGAGTGGAGTAGTGTGGTGTGGAGTGGAGAGGAGTGGAGTGCTGTGGAGTGGAGAGGAGTGGAGTGGAGTGGCGTGGAGTGGCGTGGAGAGGAGTGGAGTGGAGTGGAGTGGAGTGGAGTGGAGTGGCGTGGAGTGGAGTGGAGTGGAGTGGAGTGGAGTGGAGTGGAGTGGAGTGGAGTGGAGTGGAGAGGAGTGGAGTGGAGTGGTGTGGAGAGGGGTGGAGTAGAGTGGAGTGGAGTGGAGTGGAGTGGAGTGGAGTAGTGTGGTGTGGAGTGGAGAGGAGTGGAGTGCTGTGGAGTGGAGAGGAGTGGAGTGGAGTGGCGTGGAGTGAGTGGAGTGGAGTGGAGTGGAGTGGAGAGGAGTGGAGTGGAGTGGAGTGGAGTGGTGTGGAGAGAGGTGGAGTAGAGTGGAGTGGAGTGGAGTGGAGTGGAGTGGAGTGGAGTGGAGTGGAGTGGAGTGGAGTGGTGTGGAGAGGGGTGGAGTGGAGTGGTGTGGTGTGGAGTGGAGAGGAGTGGAGTGGAGTGGAGTGCTGTGGAGTGGAGAGGAGTGGAGTGGAGTGGAGTGGAGTGGAGTGGAGTGGAGTGGAGTGGAGTGGAGAGGGGTGGAGTGGAGTAGAGTGGAGTGGTGTGGAGAGGGGTGGAGTAGAGGTGGAGTGGAGTGGAGTGAGTGGAGTGGAGTGGAGTGGAGTGGAGTGGAGTGGAGTGGAGTGGAGTGGAGTGGAGAGGGTTGGAGTAGAGTGGAGTGGAGTGGTGTAGTGTGGTGTGGAGTGGAGAGGAGTGGAGTGCTGTGGAGTGGAGAGGAGTGGAGTGGAGTGGCGTGGAGTGGAATGGAGTGGAGTGGAGTGGAGTGGAGTGGAGTGGAGTGGAGAGGAGTGGAGTGGAGTGGAGTGGAGTGGAGTGGAGTGGAGTGGAGTGGAGTGGAGTGGAGTGGAGTGGAGTGGAGTGGAGTGGAGTGGTGTGGAGAGGGGTGGAGTGGAGTGGAGTAGTGTGGTGTGGAGTGGAGAGGAGTGGAGTGCTGTGGAGTGGAGAGGAGTGGAGTGGAGTGGCGTGGAGTGGAGTGGAGTGGAGTAGCGTGGAGAGGAGTGGAGTGGAGTGGAGTGGAGTGGTGTGGAGAGGGGTGGAGTAGAGTGGAGTGGAGTGGAGTGGAGTGGAGTGGAGTGGTGTGGAGTGGAATTGAGTGGAGAGGGGTGGAGTGGAGTGGAGTGGTGTGGAGAGGGGTGGAGTGGAGTGGTGTGGTGTGGAGTGGAGAGGAGTGGAGTGGAGTGGAGTGCTGTGGAGTGGAGAGGAGTGGAGTGGAGTGGAGTGGAGTGGAGTGGAGTGGAGTGGAGTGGAGTGGAGTGGAGTGGAGTGGTGTGGAGAGGGGTGGAGTAGAGTGGAGTGGAGTGGAGTGGAGTGGAGTGGAGTGGAGTAGTGTGGTGTGGAGTGGAGAGGAGTGGAGTGCTGTGGAGTGGAGAGGAGTGGAGTGGAGTGGCGTGGAGTGGAGTGGAGTGGAGTAGCGTGGAGAGGAGTGGAGTGGAGTGGAGTGGAGTGGTGTGGAGAGGGGTGGAGTAGAGTGGAGTGGAGTGGAGTGGAGTGGAGTGGAGTGGAGTGGTGTGGAGTGGAATTGAGTGGAGAGGGGTGGAGTGGAGTGGAGTGGTGTGGAGAGGGGTGGAGTGGAGTGGTGTGGTGTGGAGTGGAGAGGAGTGGAGTGGAGTGGAGTGCTGTGGAGTGGAGAGGAGTGGAGTGGAGTGGAGTGGAGTGGAGTGGAGTGGAGTGGAGTGGAGTGGAGTGGAGTGGAGAGGGGTGGAGTGGAGTGGAGTGGTGTGGAGAGGGGTGGAGTAGAGTGGAGTGGAGTGGAGTGGAGTGGAGTGGAGTGGAGTGGTGTGGAGTGGAGTGGAGTGGAGTGGAGTGGAATTCAGTGGAGAGGGTTGGAGTAGAGTGGAGTGGAGTGGAGAGGAGTGGAGTGCTGTGGAGTGGAGAGGAGTGGAGTGGAGTGGAGTGGCGTGGAGTGGAGTGGAGTGGAGTGGTGTGGAGAGGGGTGGAGTGGAGTGGAGTGGAGTGGAGTGGAGTGGAGTGGAGTGGAGTGGAGTGGAGTGGAGTGGAGTGGAGTGGATTGGAGTGGAGTGGAGTGGAGTGGTGTGGAGTGGAATTGAGTGGAGAGGGGTGGAGTGGAGTGGAGTGGAGTGGAGTGGAGTGGAGTGGAGTGGAGTGGAGTGGAGTGGAGTGGTGTGGAGAGGGGTGGAGTGAAGTGGAGTGGAGTGGAGTGGATTGGAGTGGAGTGGAGTGGAGTGGTGTGGAGTGGAATTGAGTGGAGTGGAGTGGAGTGGTGTGGAGTGGAGAGGAGTGGAGTGGAGTGGAGTGGAGAGGGGTGGAGTAGACTGGAGTGGAGTGGCGTGGAGTGGAGTGGAGTGGAGTGGAGTGGTGTGGAGAGGGGTGGAGTGGAGTGGTGTGGAGAGGGGTGGAGTGGAGTGTTGTGGAGAGGGGTGGAGTAGAGTGGAGTGGAGTGGAGTGGAGTGGAGTGGAGTGGAGTAGAGTGGAGTGGTGTGGAGTAGAATTGAGTGGAGAGGGGTGGAGTGGAGTGGAGTGGAGTGGAGTGGAGTGGAGTGGAGTGGAGTGGTGTGGAGAGGGGTGGAGTGGAGTGGTGTGGTGTGGAGTGGAGTGTTGTGGTGTGGAGTGGAGAGGAGTGGAGTGGAGTGGAGTGCTGTGGAGTGGAGAGGAGTGGAGTGGAGTGGAGTGGAGTGGAGAGGGGTGGAGTGGAGTGGAGTGGAGTGGAGTGGAGTGGTGTGGAGAGGGGTGGAGTAGAGTGGAGTGGAGTGGAGTGGAGTGGAGTGGAGTGGAGTGGAGTGGTGTGGAGTGGAGTGGAGTGGAGTGGAGTGGAGTGGAGTGGAGTGCTGTGGAGTGGAGAGGAGTGGAGTGGAGTGGAGTGGAGTAGTGTGGAGTGGAGTGGAGTGGAGTGGAGAGGGGAGGGGTGGAGTGGAGTGGAGTGGAGTGGAGTGGCGTGGAGTGGAGTGGAGTGGAGTGGAGTGGAGTGTAGTGGAGTGGAGTGGAGTGGTGTGGAGAGGGGTGGAGTAGAGTGGAGTGGAGTGGAGTGGAGTGGAGTGGAGTGGAGTGGAGTGGAGTGGAGTGGAGTGGTGTGGAGTGGAATTGAGTGGAGAGGGGTGGAGTGGAGTGGAGTGGAGTGGGGTGGAGTGGAGTGGAGTGGAGTGGAGTGGAGTGGTGTGGAGAGGGGTGGAGTGGAGTGGTGAGGTGTGGAGTGGAGAGGAGTGGAGTGGAGTGGAGTGGAGTGGAGTGGAGTGGAGTGGAGTGGAGTGGAGAGGGGTGGAGTGGAGTGGAATTGAGTGGAGAGGGTTGGAGTAGAGTGGAGTGGAGTGGAGTAGTGTGGTGTGGAGTGGAGAGGAGTGGAGTGGAGAGGGGTGGAGTGGAGTGGAGTGGAGTGGAGTGGAGTGGAGTGGAGTGGAGTGGAGTGGAGTGGAGTGGAGTGGAGTGGAGTGGTGTGGAGAGGGGTGGAGTGAAGTGGAGTGGAGTGGAGTGGATTGGAGTGGAGTGGAGTGGAGTGGTGTGGAGTGGAATTGAGTGGAGTGGAGTGGAGTGGTGTGGAGTGGAGAGGAGTGGAGTGGAGTGGAGTGGAGAGGGGTGGAGTAGACTGGAGTGGAGTGGCGTGGAGTGGAGTGGAGTGGAGTGGAGTGGTGTGGAGAGGGGTGGAGTGGAGTGGTGTGGAGAGGGGTGGAGTGGAGTGTTGTGGAGAGGGGTGGAGTAGAGTGGAGTGGAGTGGAGTGGAGTGGAGTGGAGTGGAGTGGAGTAGAGTGGAGTGGTGTGGAGTAGAATTGAGTGGAGAGGGGTGGAGTGGAGTGGAGTGGAGTGGAGTGGAGTGGAGTGGAGTGGAGTGGTGTGGAGAGGGGTGGAGTGGAGTGGTGTGGTGTGGAGTGGAGTGTTGTGGTGTGGAGTGGAGAGGAGTGGAGTGGAGTGGAGTGCTGTGGAGTGGAGAGGAGTGGAGTGGAGTGGAGTGGAGTGGAGAGGGGTGGAGTGGAGTGGAGTGGAGTGGAGTGGAGTGGTGTGGAGAGGGGTGGAGTAGAGTGGAGTGGAGTGGAGTGGAGTGGAGTGGAGTGGAGTGGAGTGGTGTGGAGTGGAGTGGAGTGGAGTGGAGTGGAGTGGAGTGGAGTGCTGTGGAGTGGAGAGGAGTGGAGTGGAGTGGAGTGGAGTAGTGTGGAGTGGAGTGGAGTGGAGTGGAGAGGGGTGGAGTGGAGTGGAGTGGAGTGGAGTGGCGTGGAGTGGAGTGGAGTGGAGTGGAGTGGAGTGGAGTGTAGTGGAGTGGAGTGGAGTGGTGTGGAGAGGGGTGGAGTAGAGTGGAGTGGAGTGGAGTGGAGTGGAGTGGAGTGGAGTGGAGTGGAGTGGAGTGGAGTGGAGTGGTGTGGAGTGGAATTGAGTGGAGAGGGGTGGAGTGGAGTGGAGTGGAGTGGGGTGGAGTGGAGTGGAGTGGAGTGGAGTGGTGTGGAGAGGGGTGGAGTGGAGTGGTGAGGTGTGGAGTGGAGAGGAGTGGAGTGGAGTGGAGTGGAGTGGAGTGGAGTGGAGTGGAGTGGAGAGGGGTGGAGTGGAGTGGAATTGAGTGGAGAGGGTTGGAGTAGAGTGGAGTGGAGTGGAGTAGTGTGGTGTGGAGTGGAGAGGAGTGGAGTGGAGTGCTGTGGAGTGGAGAGGAGTGGAGTGGAGTGGCGTGGAGTGGCGTGGAGAGGAGTGGAGTGGAGTGGAGTGGAGTGGAGTGGAGTGGCGTGGAGTGGAGTGGAGTGGAGTGGAGTGGAGTGGAGTGGAGTGGAGTGGAGTGGAGTGGAGTGGAGTGGAGTGGAGAGGAGTGGAGTGGAGTGGTGTGGAGAGGGGTGGAGTAGAGTGGAGTGGAGTGGAGTGGAGTGGAGTGGAGTAGTGTGGTGTGGAGTGGAGAGGAGTGGAGTGCTGTGGAGTGGAGAGGAGTGGAGTGGAGTGGCGTGGAGTGGAGTGGAGTGGAGTGGAGTGGAGTGGAGAGGAGTGGAGTGGAGTGGAGTGGAGTGGTGTGGAGAGAGGTGGAGTAGAGTGGAGTGGAGTGGAGTGGAGTGGAGTGGAGTGGAGTGGAGTGGAGTGGAGTGGAGTGGAGTGGTGTGGAGAGGGGTGGAGTGGAGTGGTGTGGTGTGGAGTGGAGAGGAGTGGAGTGGAGTGGAGTGCTGTGGAGTGGAGAGGAGTGGAGTGGAGTGGAGTGGAGTGGAGTGGAGTGGAGAGGGGTGGAGTGGAGTAGAGTGGAGTGGTGTGGAGAGGGGTGGAGTAGAGTGGAGTGGAGTGGAGTGGAGTGGAGTGGAGTGGAGTGGAGTGGAGTGGAGTGGAGTGGAGTGGAGTGGAGAGGGTTGGAGTAGAGTGGAGTGGAGTGGTGTAGTGTGGTGTGGAGTGGAGAGGAGTGGAGTGCTGTGGAGTGGAGAGGAGTGGAGTGGAGTGGCGTGGAGTGGAATGGAGTGGAGTGGAGTGGAGTGGAGTGGAGAGGAGTGGAGTGGAGTGGAGTGGAGTGGAGTGGAGTGGAGTGGAGTGGTGTGGAGAGGGGTGGAGTAGAGTGGAGTGGAGTGGAGTGGAGTGGAGTGGAGTGGAGTGGAGTGGAGTAGTGTGGTGTGGAGTGGAGAGGAGTGGAGTGCTGTGGAGTGGAGAGGAGTGGAGTGGAGTGGCGTGGAGTGGAGTGGAGTGGAGTAGCGTGGAGAGGAGTGGAGTGGAGTGGAGTGGAGTGGTGTGGAGAGGGGTGGAGTAGAGTGGAGTGGAGTGGAGTGGAGTGGAGTGGAGTGGAGTGGTGTGGAGTGGAATTGAGTGGAGAGGGGTGGAGTGGAGTGGAGTGGTGTGGAGAGGGGTGGAGTGGAGAGGAGTGGAGTGGAGTGGAGTGGAGTGGAGTAGTGTGGTGTGGAGTGGAGAGGAGTGGAGTGCTGTGGAGTGGAGAGGAGTGGAGTGGAGTGGCGTGGAGTGGAGTGGAGTGGAGTAGCGTGGAGAGGAGTGGAGTGGAGTGGAGTGGAGTGGTGTGGAGAGGGGTGGAGTAGAGTGGAGTGGAGTGGAGTGGAGTGGAGTGGAGTGGAGTGGTGTGGAGTGGAATTGAGTGGAGAGGGGTGGAGTGGAGTGGAGTGGTGTGGAGAGGGGTGGAGTGGAGAGGTGTGGTGTGGAGTGGAGAGGAGTGGAGTGGAGTGGAGTGCTGTGGAGTGGAGAGGAGTGGAGTGGAGTGGAGTGGAGTGGAGTGGAGTGGAGTGGAGTGGAGTGGAGTGGAGTGGAGTGGAGTGGAGTGGAGTGGAGAGGGGTGGAGTGGAGTGGAGTGGTGTGGAGAGGGGTGGAGTAGAGTGGAGTGGAGTGGAGTGGAGTGGAGTGGAGTGGAGTGGTGTGGAGTGGAGTGGAGTGGAGTGGAGTGGAATTCAGTGGAGAGGGTTGGAGTAGAGTGGAGTGGAGTGGAGAGGAGTGGAGTGCTGTGGAGTGGAGAGGAGTGGAGTGGAGTGGAGTGGCGTGGAGTGGAGTGGAGTGGAGTGGAGTGGTGTGGAGAGGGGTGGAGTGGAGTGGAGTGGAGTGGAGTGGAGTGGAGTGGAGTGGAGTGGAGTGGAGTGGATTGGAGTGGAGTGGAGTGGAGTGGTGTGGAGTGGAATTGAGTGGAGAGGGGTGGAGTGGAGTGGAGTGGAGTGGAGTGGAGTGGAGTGGAGTGGAGTGGAGTGGAGTGGAGTGGAGTGGAGTGGAGTGGTGTGGAGAGGGGTGGAGTGGAGTGGAGTGGAGTGGAGTGGATTGGAGTGGAGTGGAGTGGAGTGGTGTGGAGTGGAATTGAGTGGAGTGGAGTGGAGTGGTGTGGAGTGGAGAGGAGTGGAGTGGAGTGGAGTGGGTGGAGTAGACTGGAGTGGAGTGGCGTGGAGTGGAGTGGAGTGGAGTGGAGTGGTGTGGAGAGGGGTGGAGTGGAGTGGTGTGGAGAGGGGTGGAGTGGAGTGTTGTGGAGAGGGGTGGAGTAGAGTGGAGTGGAGTGGAGTGGAGTGGAGTGGAGTGGAGTGGAGTGGAGTGGAGTAGAGTGGAGTGGTGTGGAGTAGAATTGAGTGGAGAGGGGTGGAGTGGAGTGGAGTGGAGTGGAGAGGAGTGGAGTGGAGTGGAGTGCTGTGGAGTGGAGAGGAGTGCAGTGGAGTGGAGTGGAGTGGAGAGGGGTGGAGTGGAGTGGAGTGGAGTGGAGTGGAGTGGTGTGGAGAGGGGTGGAGTAGAGTGGAGTGGAGTGGAGTGGAGTGGAGTGGAGTGGAGTGGAGTGGTGTGGAGTGGAGTGGAGTGGAGTGGAGTGGAGTGGAGTGGAGTGGAGTGGAGTGGAGTGCTGTGGAGTGGTGAGGAGTGGAGTGGAGTGGAGTGGAGTAGTGTGGAGTGGAGTGGAGTGGAGTGGAGTGGAGAGGGGTGGAGTGGAGTGGAGTGGAGTGGAGTGGCGTGGAGTGGAGTGGAGTGGAGTGGAGTGGAGTGGAGTGGAGTGGTGTGGAGAGGGGTGGAGTAGAGTGGAGTGGAGTGGAGTGGAGTGGAGTGGAGTGGAGTGGAGTGGAGTGGTGTGGAGTGGAATTGAGTGGAGAGGGGTGGAGTGGAGTGGAGTGGAGTGGGGTGGAGTGGAGTGGAGTGGAGTGGAGTGGTGTGGAGAGGGGTGGAGTGGAGTGGTGTGGTGTGGAGTGGAGAGGAGTGGAGTGGAGTGGAGTGGAGTGGAGTGGAGTGGTGGAGTGGAGTGGTGTGGAGTGGAGTGGAGTGGAGTGGAGTGGAGTGGAGTGGAGTGGAGTGCTGTGGAGTGGAGAGGAGTGGAGTGGAGTGAGTGGAGTGGAGTGGAGTGGAGTGGAGTGGAGTGGTGTGGAGTGGAATTGAGTGGAGAGGGGTGGAGTGGAGTGGAGTGGAGTGGAGTGGAGTGGAGTGGAGTGGAGTGGAGTGGAGTGGAGTGGTGTAGAGAGGGGTGGAGTGGAGTGGTGTGGTGTGGAGTGGAGTGGAGTGGTGTGGAGAGGGGTGGAGTAGAGTGGAGTGGAGTTGAGTGGAGTGGAGTGGAGTGGAGTGGAATTGAGTGGAGAGGGTTGGAGTAGAGTGGAGTGGAGTGGAGTAGTGTGGTGTGGAGTGGAGAGGAGTGGAGTGCTGTGGAGTGGAGAGGAGTGGAGTGGAGAGGCGTGGAGTGGAGTGGAGTGGAGTGGAGAGGAGTGGAGTGGAGTGGAGTGGAGTGGAGTGGAGTGGAATTGAGTGGAGAGGGGTGGAGTGGAGTGGAGTGGAGTGGGGGTGGAGTGGAGAGGGGTGGAGTGGAGTGGAGTGGAGTGGAGAGGGGTGGAGTAGAGTGGAGTGGAGTGGAGTGGAGTGGAGTGGAGTGGAGTGGAGTGGAGTGGAATTGAGTGGAGAGCGTTGGAGTAGAGTGGAGTGGAGTGGAGAGGAGTGGAGTGCTGTGGAGTGGAGAGGAGTGGAGTGGAGTGGAGGGGCGTGGAGTGGAGTGGAGTGGAGTGGAGTGGAGTGGAGTGGAGTGGAGTGGAGTTGAGTGGAGTGGAGTGGAGTGGAGTGGTGTGGAGAGGGGTGGAGTAGAGTGGAGTGGAGTGGAGTGGAGTGGAGTGGAGTGGAGTGGAGTGGAGTGGAGTGGAGTGGAGTGGAGTGGAGTGGAGTGGTGTGGAGTGGAATTGAGTGGAGAGGGGTGGAGTGGAGTGGAGTGGAGTGGAGTGGCGTGGAGTGGAGTGGAGTGGAGTGGAGTGGTGTGGAGAGGGGTGGAGTGGAGTGGTGTGGAGTGGAGTGGAGTGGAGTGGAGTGGAGTTGAGTGGTGTGGAGAGGTGTGGAGTGGAGTGGTGTGGTGTGGAGTGGAGAGGAGTGGAGTGGAGTGGAGTGGAGTGGTGTGGAGAGGGGTGGAGTGGAGTGGTGTGGTGTGGAGTGGAGAGGAGTGGAGTGGAGTGGAGTGGTGTGGAGTGGAGAGGAGTGGAGTGGAGTGGAGAGGAGAGGAGAGGAGTGGAGTGGAGTGGAGTGGAGTGGAGTGGAGTGGAGTGGAGTGGAGTGGAGTGGAGCGGAGTGGGAGAGGAGAGGAGTGGTGTGGAGTCGAGTGGAGTGGAGTAAAATAGAGTGGAGTGGAGTGGAGTGGAGTGGAGTGGAGTGGAGTGGAGTGGAGTGGAGTGGAGTGGAGCGGAGTGGAGAGGAGAGGAGTGGTGTGGAGTGGAGTGGAGTGGTGTAAAATAGAGTGGAGTGGAATTGAGTGGAGTGGAGTGGAGAGGAGTGGAGAGGAGTGGAGTGGACTAAAATGGAGTGGAGTGAAAGTGAGTGGAGTGGAGTGGAGTGGAGTTAGTGGAGTGGAGTGGAGAGGGTTGGAGTGGAGTGGAGTGGAGTGGAGTGGAGTGGAGTGGTGTCGAGTGGAATTGAGTGGAGAGGGTTGGAGTGGAGTGGAGAGGGTTGGAGTGGAGTGGAGTGCAGTATTGTGCTGTGGAGTGAAGAGGAGAGGAGTGGAGTGGAGTGGTGTGGAGTGGAGAGGAGAGGAGTGGAGTGGAGTGCAGGGGAGTGGTGTGGAGTGGAGTGGAGTGGAGTGGAGGGGAGTGGTGTGGAGTGGAGTGGAGTGGAGAGGATTGGAGTGTAGTGGAGTGAAGTGAAGTGAAGTGGAGTGGAGTGGAGTGGAGTGGAGTGGAGTGGAGTGGAGTGGAGTGGAGAGGAGTGGAGTGGAGTGGAGAGGGTTGGAGTGGAGTGGAGTGGAGTGGAGTGGAGTGGAGTGGAGTGGAGTGGAGTGGAGTGGTGTAGAGAGGGGTGGAGTGGAGTGGAGAGGAGTGGAGTGGAGTGGAGTGCTGTGGAGTGGAGAGGAGTGGAGTGGAGAGGAGTGGAGTGGAGTGGAGAGGGGTGGAGTGGAGTGGAGTGGAGTGGTGTGGAGAGGGGTGGAGTAGAGTGGAGTGGAGTGGAGTGGAGTGGAGTGGAGTGGAGTGGAGTGGAGTGGAGTGGAGTGGAGAGGAGTGGAGTGGAGTGGAGTGGTGTGGTGAGGGGTGGAGTAGAGTGGAGTGGAGTGGAGTGGAGTGGAGTGGAGTGGAGTGGAGTGGAGTGGAGTGGAGTGGAGTGGAGTGGAGTGGAGTGGAGTGGAGTGGAGTGGTGTGGAGAGGGGTGGAGTGGAGTGGTGTGGTGTGGAGAGGAGAGGAGTGGAGTGGAGTGGAGTGCTGTGGAGTGGAGAGGAGTGGAGTGGAGTGGAGAGGGGGGGTGGAGTGGAGTGGAGTGGTGTGGAGAGGGGTGGAGTAGAGTGGAGTGGAGTGGAGTGGAGTGGAGTGGAGTGGAGTGGAGTGGAGTGGAGTGGAGTGGAGTGGTGTAGAGAGGGGTGGAGTGGAGTGGAGAGGAGTGGAGTGGAGTGGAGTGCTGTGGAGTGGAGTGGAGTGGAGTGGAGAGGAGTGGAGTGGAGTGGAGTGGTGTGGTGAGGGGTGGAGTAGAGTGGAGTGGAGTGGAGTGGAGTGGAGTGGAGTGGAGTGGAGTGGAGTGGAGTGGAGTGGAGTGGAGTGGAGTGGAGTGGAGTGGAGTGGAGTGGTGTGGAGAGGGGGTGGAGTGGAGTGGTGTGGTGTGGAGAGGAGAGGAGTGGAGTGGAGTGGAGTGGACTGGAGTGGAGAGGGGGTGGAGTGGAGTGGAGTGGAGTGGAGTGGAGTGGAGTGGAGAGGAGTGGAGTGGAGTGGAGAGGGTTGGAGTGGAGTGGAGTGGAGTGGAGTGGAGTGGAGTGGAGTGGAGTGGAGTGGAGTGGTGTAGAGAGGGGTGGAGTGGAGTGGAGAGGAGTGGAGTGGAGTGGAGTGCTGTGGAGTGGAGAGGAGTGGAGTGGAGAGGAGTGGAGTGGAGTGGAGAGGGGTGGAGTGGAGTGGAGTGGAGTGGTGTGGAGAGGGGTGGAGTAGAGTGGAGTGGAGTGGAGTGGAGTGGAGTGGAGTGGAGTGGAGTGGAGTGGAGTGGAGAGGAGTGGAGTGGAGTGGAGTGGTGTGGTGAGGGGTGGAGTAGAGTGGAGTGGAGTGGAGTGGAGTGGAGTGGAGTGGAGTGGAGTGGAGTGGAGTGGAGTGGAGTGGAGTGGAGTGGAGTGGAGTGGAGTGGAGTGGAGTGGTGTGGAGAGGGGTGGAGTGGAGTGGTGTGGTGTGGAGAGGAGAGGAGTGGAGTGGAGTGGAGTGCTGTGGAGTGGAGAGGAGTGGAGTGGAGTGGAGAGGGGTGGAGTGGAGTGGAGTGGTGTGGAGAGGGGTGGAGTAGAGTGGAGTGGAGTGGAGTGGAGTGGAGTGGAGTGGAATTGAGTGGAGAGGGTTGGAGTAGAGTGGAGTGGAGTGGTGTAGTGTGGTGTGGAGTGGAGAGGAGTGGAGTGGAGTGGAGTGGAGTGGAGTGGAGTGGAGTGGAGTGGAGTGGTGTGGAGAGGGGTGGAGTGGAGTGGTGTGGTGTGGAGAGGAGAGGAGTGGAGTGGAGTGGAGTGCTGTGGAGTGGAGAGGAGTGGAGTGGAGTGGAGAGGGGTGGAGTGGAGTGGAGTGGTGTGGAGAGGGGTGGAGTAGAGTGGAGTGGAGTGGAGTGGAGTGGAGTGGAGTGGAATTGAGTGGAGAGGGTTGGAGTAGAGTGGAGTGGAGTGGTGTAGTGTGGTGTGGAGTGGAGAGGAGTGGAGTGCTGTGGAGTGGAGAGGAGTGGAGTGGCGTGGAGTGGAGTGGAGTGGAGTGGAGTGGAGTGGAGTGGAGTGGAGTGGAGAGGAGTGGAGTGGAGTGGAGAGGAGTGGAGTGGAGTGGAGTAGAGTGGAGTGGTGTGGAGAGGGGTGGAGTAGAGTGGAGTGGAGTGGAGTGGAGTGGAGTGGAGTAGTGTGGTGTGGAGTGGAGAGGAGTGGAGTGCTGTGGAGTGGAGAGGAGTGGAGTGGAGTGGCGTGGAGTGGAGTGGAGTGGAGTGGAGTGGTGTGGAGAGGGGTGGAGTAGAGTGGAGTGGAGTGGAGTGGAGTGGAGTGGAGTGGAGTGGAGTGGAGTGGAGTGGAGTGGAGTGGTGTGGAGTGGAATTGAGTGGAGAGGGGTGGAGTGGGGTGGAGTGGAGTGGGGTGGAGTGGAGTGGAGTGGAGTGGTGTGGAGAGGAGTGGAGTGGAGTGGCGTGGTGTGGAGTGGAGAGGAGTGGAGTGGAGTGGAGTGCTGTGGAGTGGAGAGGAGTGGAGTGGAGTGGACTGGAGTGGAGAGGGGTGGAGTGGAGTGGAGTGGTGTGGAGAGGGGTGGAGTAGAGTGGAGTGGAGTGGAGTGGAGTGGAGTGGAGTGGTGTGGAGTGGAGTGGAGTGGAGTGGAGTGGAATTCAGTGGAGAGGGTTGGAGTAGAGTGGAGTGGAGTGGAGAGGAGTGGAGTGCTGTGGAGTGGAGAGGAGTGGAGTGGACTGGAGTGGCGTGGAGTGGAGTGGAGTGGAGTGGAGTGGTGTGGAGAGGGGTGGAGTGGAGTGGTGTGGAGTGGAATTGAGTGGAGAGGGGTGGAGTGGGTTGGAGTGGAGTGGGGTGGAGTGGAGTGGAGTGGAGTGGTGTGGAGAGGAGTGGAGTGGTGTGGTGTGGAGTGGAGAGGAGTGGAGTGGAGTGGAGTGCTGTGGAGTTGAGAGGAGTGGAGTGGAGTGGAGAGGGGTGGAGTGGAGTGGAGTGGTGTGGAGAGGGGGTGGAGTAGAGTGGAGTGGAGTGGAGTGGAGTGGAGTGGAGTGGAGTGGAATTCAGTGGAGAGGGTTGGAGTAGAGTGGAGTGGAGTGGAGAGGAGTGGAGTGCTGTGGAGTGGAGAGGAGTGGAGTGGACTGGAGTGGCGTGGAGTGGAGTGGCGTGGAGTGGGTTGGAGTAGAGTGGAGTGGAGTGGTGTAGTGTGGTGTGGAGTGGAGAGGAGTGGAGTGCTGTGGAGTGGAGAGGAGTGGAGTGGCGTGGAGTGGAGTGGAGTGGAGTGGAGTGGAGTGGAGTGGAGTGGAGTGGAGTGGAGAGGAGTGGAGTGGAGTGGAGAGGAGTGGAGTGGAGTGGAGTAGAGTGGAGTGGTGTGGAGAGGGGTGGAGTAGAGTGGAGTGGAGTGGAGTGGAGTGGAGTGGAGTGGAGTAGTGTGGTGTGGAGTGGAGAGGAGTGGAGTGCTGTGGAGTGGAGAGGAGTGGAGTGGAGTGGCGTGGAGTGGAGTGGAGTGGAGTGGAGTGGTGTGGAGAGGGGTGGAGTAGAGTGGAGTGGAGTGGAGTGGAGTGGAGTGGAGTGGAGTGGAGTGGAGTGGAGTGGAGTGGAGTGGAGTGGAGTGGAGTGGTGTGGAGTGGAATTGAGTGGAGAGGGGTGGAGTGGGGTGGAGTGGAGTGGGGTGGAGTGGAGTGGAGTGGAGTGGTGTGGAGAGGAGTGGAGTGGAGTGGCGTGGTGTGGAGTGGAGAGGAGTGGAGTGGAGTGGAGTGCTGTGGAGTGGAGAGGAGTGGAGTGGAGTGGACTGGAGTGGAGAGGGGTGGAGTGGAGTGGAGTGGTGTGGAGAGGGGTGGAGTAGAGTGGAGTGGAGTGGAGTGGAGTGGAGTGGAGTGGTGTGGAGTGGAGTGGAGTGGAGTGGAGTGGAATTCAGTGGAGAGGGTTGGAGTAGAGTGGAGTGGAGTGGAGAGGAGTGGAGTGCTGTGGAGTGGAGAGGAGTGGAGTGGACTGGAGTGGCGTGGAGTGGAGTGGAGTGGAGTGGAGTGGTGTGGAGAGGGGTGGAGTGGAGTGGTGTGGAGTGGAATTGAGTGGAGAGGGGGTGGAGTGGGTTGGAGTGGAGTGGGGTGGAGTGGAGTGGAGTGGAGTGGTGTGGAGAGGAGTGGAGTGGTGTGGTGTGGAGTGGAGAGGAGTGGAGTGGAGTGGAGTGCTGTGGAGTGGAGAGGAGTGGAGTGGAGTGGAGAGGGGTGGAGTGGAGTGGAGTGGTGTGGAGAGGGGTGGAGTAGAGTGGAGTGGAGTGGAGTGGAGTGGAGTGGAGTGGAGTGGAATTCAGTGGAGAGGGTTGGAGTAGAGTGGAGTGGAGTGGAGAGGAGTGGAGTGCTGTGGAGTGGAGAGGAGTGGAGTGGACTGGAGTGGCGTGGAGTGGAGTGGCGTGGAGTGGAGTGGAGTGGAGTGGAGTGGTGTGGAGAGGGGTGGAGTGGAGTGGAGTGGAGTGGAGTGGAGTGGAGTGGAGTGGAGTGGAGTGGTGTGGAGTGGAATTGAGTGGAGAGGGGTGGAGTGGAGTGGAGTGGAGTGGAGTGGAGTGGAGTGGAGTGGAATGGTGTGGAGAGGGGTGGAGTGGAGTGGTGTTGTGTGGAGAGGAGTGGAGTGGAGTGGAGTGGAGTGGAGTGGAGTGGAGTAGTGTGCTGTGGAGTGGAGAGGAGTGGAGTGCTGTGGAGTGGAGAGGAGTGGAGTGGAGTGGAGTGGAGTGGCGTGGAGTGGAGTGGAGTGGAGTGGAGTGGAGTGGAGTGGGTGGGGGGGGGGGGGGGGGGGGGGGGGAGGGTGGGGGGGGGGGGGGGGGGGGAGGGGTGGAGTAGAGTGGAGTGGAGTGGAGTGGAGTGGAGTGGAGTGGAGTGGAGTGGAGTGGAGTGGTGTGGAGTGGAATTGAGTGGAGAGGGGTGGAGTGGAGTGGAGTGGAGTGGGGTGGAGTGGAGAGGGGTGGAGTGGAGTGGAGTGGTGTGGAGAGGGGTGGAGTAGAGTGGAGTGGAGTGGAGTGGAGTGGAGTGGAGTGGAGTGGAGTGGAGTGGAGTGGAGTGGAGTGGAGTGGAGTGGTGTGGAGTGGAATTGAGTGGAGAGGGGTGGAGTGGAGTGGAGTGGAGTGGAGTGGCGTGGAGTGGAGTGGAGTGGAGTGGAGTGGTGTGGAGAGGGGTGGAGTGGAGTGGTGTGGAGTGGAGTGGAGTGGAGTGGAGTGGAGTGGTGTGGTGTGGAGAGGTGTGGAGTGGAGTGGTGTGGTGTGGAGTGGAGAGGAGTGGAGAGGAGTGGAGTGCTGTGGAGTGGAGAGGAGTGGAGTGGACTGGAGGAGTGGAGTGGAGTGGAGTGGTGTGGAGAGGGGTGGAGTGGAGTGGAGTGGAGTGGAGTGGAGTGGAGTGGAGTGGAGTGGAGTGGAGTGGAGTGGAGTGGAGTGGAGTGGTGTGGAGTGGAATTGAGTGGAGAGGGGTGGAGTGGAGTGGAGTGGAGTGGAGTGGAGTGGTGTGGAGAGGGGTGGAGTGGAGTGGTGTTGTGTGGAGTGGAGAGGAGTGGAGTAGAGAGGGGTGGAGTGGAGTGGAGTGGAGTAGTGTGCTGTGGAGTGGAGAGGAGTGGAGTGCTGTGGAGTGGAGAGGAGTGGAGTGGAGTGGAGTGGAGTGGCGTGGAGTGGAGTGGAGTGGAGTGGAGTGGAGTGGAGTGGAGTGGAGTGGTGTGGAGTGGAGTGGAGTGGAGTGGAGTGGAGTGGAGTGGAGTGGAGTGGAGTGGAGTGGAGTGGTGTGGAGTGGAATTGAGTGGAGAGGGGTGGAGTGGAGTGGAGTGGAGTGGGGTGGAGTGGAGAGGGGTGGAGTGGAGTGGAGTGGTGTGGAGAGGGGTGGAGTAGAGTGGAGTGGAGTGGAGTGGAGTGGAGTGGAGTGGAGTGGAGTGGAGTGGAGTGGAGTGGAGTGGAGTGGAATTGAGTCGAGAGCGTTGGAGTAGAGTGGAGTGGAGTGGAGAGGAGTGGAGTGCTGTGGAGTGGAGAGGAGTGGAGTGGAGTGGAGTGGAGGGGCGTGGAGTGGAGTGGAGTGGAGTGGAGTGGAGTGGAGTGGAGTGGAGTGGAGTTGAGTGGAGTGGAGTGGAGTGGTGTGGAGAGGGGTGGAGTAGAGTGGAGTGGAGTGGAGTGGAGTGGAGTGGAGTGGAGTGGAGTGGAGTGGAGTGGAGTGGAGTGGAGTGGAGTGGAATTGAGTGGAGAGGGGTGGAGTGGAGTGGAGTGGAGTGGAGTGGCGTGGAGTGGAGTGGAGTGGAGTGGAGTGGTGTGGAGAGGGGTGGAGTGGAGTGGTGTGGAGTGGAGAGGAGTGGAGTGGAGTGGAGTGGTGTGGAGAGGGGTGGAGTGGAGTGGTGTGGTGTGGAGTGGAGAGGAGTGGAGTGGAGTGGAGTGGTGTGGAGTGGAGAGGAGTGGAGTGGAGTGGAGAGGAGAGGAGAGGAGTGGAGTGGAGTGGAGTGGAGTAGTGTGCTGTGGAGTGGAGAGGAGTGGAGTGCTGTGGAGTGGAGAGGAGTGGAGTGGAGTGGAGTGGAGTGGCGTGGAGTGGAGTGGAGTGGAGTGGAGTGGAGTGGTGTGGAGAGGGGTGGAGTAGAGTGGAGTGGAGTGGAGTGGAGTGGAGTGGAGTGGAGTGGAGTGGAGTGGTGTGGAGTGGAATTGAGTGGAGAGGGGTGGAGTGGAGTGGAGTGGAGTGGAGTGGAGTGGAGTGGAGTGGAGTGGAGTGGAGTGGAGTGGAGTTGAGTGGAGTGGAGTGGAGTGGTGTGGAGAGGGGTGGAGTAGAGTGGAGTGGAGTGGAGTGGAGTGGAGTGGAGTGGAGTGGAGTGGAGTGGAGTGGAGTGGAATTGAGTGGAGAGGGGTGGAGTGGAGTGGAGTGGAGTGGAGTGGCGTGGAGTGGAGTGGAGTGGAGTGGAGTGGTGTGGAGAGGGGTGGAGTGGAGTGGTGTGGAGTGGAGAGGAGTGGAGTGGAGTGGAGTGGTGTGGAGAGGGGTGGAGTGGAGTGGTGTGGTGTGGAGTGGAGAGGAGTGGAGTGGAGTGGAGTGGTGTGGAGTGGAGAGGAGTGGAGTGGAGTGGAGAGGAGAGGAGAGGAGTGGAGTGGAGTGGAGTGGAGTAGTGTGCTGTGGAGTGGAGAGGAGTGGAGTGCTGTGGAGTGGAGAGGAGTGGAGTGGAGTGGAGTGGAGTGGCGTGGAGTGGAGTGGAGTGGAGTGGAGTGGAGTGGTGTGGAGAGGGGTGGAGTAGAGTGGAGTGGAGTGGAGTGGAGTGGAGTGGAGTGGAGTGGTGTGGAGTGGAATTGAGTGGAGAGGGGTGGAGTGGAGTGGAGTGGAGTGGGGTGGAGTGGAGAGGGGTGGAGTGGAGTGGAGTGGTGTGGAGAGGGGTGGAGTAGAGTGGAGTGGAGTGGAGTGGAGTGGAGTGGAGTGGAGTGGAGTGGAGTGGAGTGGAGTGGAATTGAGTGGAGAGCGTTGGAGTAGAGTGGAGTGGAGTGGAGAGGAGTGGAGTGCTGTGGAGTGGAGAGGAGTGGAGTGGAGTGGAGTGGAGGGGCGTGGAGTGGAGTGGAGTGGAGTGGAGTGGAGTGGAGTGGTGTGGAGAGGGGTGGAGTAGAGTGGAGTGGAGTGGAGTGGAGTGGAGTGGAGTGGAGTGGAGTGGAGTGGAGTGGAGTGGAGTGGAGTGGAGTGGTGTGGAGTGGAATTGAGTGGAGAGGGGTGGAGTGGAGTGGAGTGGAGTGGAGTGGCGTGGAGTGGAGTGGAGTGGAGAGGAGTGGAGTGCTGTGGAGTGGAGAGGAGTGGAGTGACGTGGAGTGGAGTGGAGTGGAGTGGAGTGGAGTGGAGTGGAGAGGAGTGGAGTGGAGTGGAGAGGAGTGGAGTGGAGTGGAGTGGAGTGGAGTGGTGTGGAGAGGGGTGGAGTAGAGTGGAGTGGAGTGGAGTGGAGTGGAGTGGAGTAGTGTGGTGTGGAGTGGAGAGGAGTGGAGTGCTGTGGAGTGGAGAGGAGTGGAGTGGAGTGGCGTGGAGTGGAGTGGAGTGGAGTGGAGAGGAGTGGAGTGGAGTGGAGTGGAGTGGTGTGGAGAGGGGTGGAGTAGAGTGGAGTGGAGTGGAGTGGAGTGGAGTGGAGTGGAGTGGAGTGGAGTGGAGTGGAGTGGTGTGGAGTGGAATTGAGTGGAGAGGGGTGGAGTGGGGTGGAGTGGAGTGGAGTGGAGTGGAGTGGAGTGGAGTGGAGTGGAGTGGTGTGGAGTGGAATTGAGTGGAGAGGGGTGGAGTGGAGTGGAGTGGAGTGGAGTGGCGTGGAGTGGAGTGGAGTGGAGAGGAGTGGAGTGCTGTGGAGTGGAGAGGAGTGGAGTGACGTGGAGTGGAGTGGAGTGGTGTGGAGAGGGGTGGAGTAGAGTGGAGTGGAGTGGAGTGGAGTGGAGTGGAGTGGAGTGGAGTGGAGTGGAGTGGAGTGGAGTGGTGTGGAGTGGAATTGAGTGGAGAGGGGTGGAGTGGAGTGGAGTGGAGTGGAGTGGCGTGGAGTGGAGTGGAGTGGAGAGGAGTGGAGTGCTGTGGAGTGGAGAGGAGTGGAGTGACGTGGAGTGGAGTGGAGTGGAGTGGAGTGGAGTGGAGTGGAGAGGAGTGGAGTGGAGTGGAGAGGAGTGGAGTGGAGTGGAGTGGAGTGGTGTGGAGAGGGGTGGAGTAGAGTGGAGTGGAGTGGAGTGGAGTGGAGTGGAGTAGTGTGGTGTGGAGTGGAGAGGAGTGGAGTGCTGTGGAGTGGAGAGGAGTGGAGTGGAGTGGCGTGGAGTGGAGTGGAGTGGAGTGGAGAGGAGTGGAGTGGAGTGGAGTGGAGTGGTGTGGAGAGGGGTGGAGTAGAGTGGAGTGGAGTGGAGTGGAGTGGAGTGGAGTGGAGTGGAGTGGAGTGGAGTGGAGTGGAGTGGAGTGGAGTGGAGTGGAGTGGAGTGGAGTGGAGTGGTGTGGAGTGGAATTGAGTGGAGAGGGGTGGAGTGGGGTGGAGTGGAGTGGAGTGGAGTGGAGTGGAGTGGAGTGGAGTGGTGTGGAGTGGAATTGAGTGGAGAGGGGTGGAGTGGAGTGGAGTGGAGTGGAGTGGCGTGGAGTGGAGTGGAGTGGAGAGGAGTGGAGTGCTGTGGAGTGGAGAGGAGTGGAGTGACGTGGAGTGGAGTGGAGTGGAGTGGAGTGGAGTGGAGTGGAGAGGAGTGGAGTGGAGTGGAGAGGAGTGGAGTGGAGTGGAGTGGAGTGGTGTGGAGAGGGGTGGAGTAGAGTGGAGTGGAGTGGAGTGGAGTGGAGTGGAGTAGTGTGGTGTGGAGTGGAGAGGAGTGGAGTGCTGTGGAGTGGAGAGGAGTGGAGTGGAGTGGCGTGGAGTGGAGTGGAGTGGAGTGGAGAGGAGTGGAGTGGAGTGGAGTGGAGTGGTGTGGAGAGGGGTGGAGTAGAGTGGAGTGGAGTGGAGTGGAGTGGAGTGGAGTGGAGTGGAGTGGAGTGGAGTGGTGTGGAGTGGAATTGAGTGGAGAGGGGTGGAGTGGGGTGGAGTGGAGTGGGGTGGAGTGGAGTGGAGTGGAGTGGTGTGGAGAGGAGTGGAGTGGAGTGGTGTGGTGTGGAGTGGAGAGGAGTGGAGTGGAGTGGAGTGGAGTGGAGTGGAGTGGAGTGGAGTGGAGTGGAGTGGAGTGGAGTGGAGAGGGGTGGAGTGGAGTGGAGTGGTGTGGAGAGGGGTGGAGTAGAGTGGAGTGGAGTGGAGTGGAGTGGAGTGGAGTGGAGTGGAGTGGTGTGGAGTGGAGTGGAGTGGAGTGGAGTGGAATTCAGTGGAGAGGGTTGGAGTAGAGTGGAGTGGAGTGGAGAGGAGTGGAGTGGAGTGGAGTGGAGTGGAGTGGTGTGGAGAGGGGTGGAGTAGAGCGGAGTGGAGTGGAGTGGAGTGGAGTGGAGTGGAGTGGAGTGGAGTGGAGTGGAGTGGAGTGGAGTGGAGTGGAGTGGAGTGGTGTGGAGTGGAATTGAGTGGAGAGGGGTGGAGTGGGGTGGAGTGGAGTGGGGTGGAGTGGAGTGGAGTGGAGTGGTGTGGAGAGGAGTGGAGTGGAGTGGTGTGGTGTGGAGTGGAGAGGAGTGGAGTGGAGTGGAGTGGAGTGGAGTGGAGTGGAGTGGAGTGGAGTGGAGTGGAGTGGAGTGGAGTGGAGTGGAGTGGAGAGGGGTGGAGTGGAGTGGAGTGGTGTGGAGAGGGGTGGAGTAGAGTGGAGTGGAGTGGAGTGGAGTGGAGTGGAGTGGAGTGGAGTGGAGTGGAGTGGAGTGGAGTGGTGTGGAGTGGAGTGGAGTGGAGTGGAGTGGAATTCAGTGGAGAGGGTTGGAGTAGAGTGGAGTGGAGTGGAGAGGAGTGGAGTGCTGTGGAGTGGAGAGGAGTGGAGTGGACTGGAGTGGCGTGGAGTGGAGTGGAGTGGAGTGGAGTGGTGTGGAGAGGGGTGGAGTGGAGTGGTGTGGAGTGGAATTGAGTGGAGAGGGGTGGAGTGGGGTGGAGTGGAGTGGGGTGGAGTGGAGTGGAGTGGAGTGGTGTGGAGAGGAGTGGAGTGGAGTGGAGTGGAGTGGAATTCAGTGGAGAGGGTTGGAGTAGAGTGGAGTGGAGTGGAGTGGAGAGGAGTGGAGTGCTGTGGAGTGGAGAGGAGTGGAGTGGACTGGAGTGGCATGGAGTGGAGTGGAGTGGAGTGGAGTGGAGTGGAGTGGAGTGGAGTGGAGTGGTGTGGAGAGGGGTGGAGTGGAGTGGTGTGGAGTGGAATTGAGTGGAGAGGGGTGGAGTGGGGTGAAGTGGAGTGGGGTGGAGTGGAGTGGAGTGGAGTGGTGTGGAGAGGAGTGGAGTGGAGTGGTGTGGTGTGGAGTGGAGAGGAGTGGAGTGGAGTGGAGTGCTGTGGAGTGGAGAGGAGTGGAGTGGAGTGGAGAGGGGTGGAGTGGAGTGGAGTGGTGTGGAGAGGGGTGGAGTAGAGTGGAGTGGAGTGGAGTGGAGTGGAGTGGAGTGGAGTGGAGTGGTGTGGAGTGGAGTGGAGTGGAGTGGAGTGGAGTGGAATTCAGTGGAGAGGGTTGGAGTAGTGTGGAGTGGAGTGGAGAGGAGTGGAGTGCTGTGGAGTGGAGAGGAGTGGAGTGGACTGGAGTGGCGTGGAGTGGAGTGGAGTGGAGTGGAGTGGAGTGGAGTGGAGTGGAGTGGAGTGGAGTGGTGTGGAGAGGGGTGGAGTGGAGTGGAGTGGAGTGGAGTGGAGTGGAGTGGAGTGGAGTGGAGTGGAGTGGAGTGGAGTGGTGTGGAGTGGAATTGAGTGGAGAGGGGTGGAGTGGAGTGGAGTGGAGTGGAGTGGAGTGGTGTGGAGAGGGGTGGAGTTGAGTGCTGTTGTGTGGAGTGGAGAGGAGTGGAGTGGAGTGGAGTGGAGTAGTGTGCTGTGGAGTGGAGAGGAGTGGAGTGCTGTGGAGTGGAGAGGAGTGGAGTGGAGTGGAGTGGAGTGGCGTGGAGTGGAGTGGAGTGGAGTGGAGTGGAGTGGAGTGGAGTGGTGTGGAGAGGGGTGGAGTAGAGTGGAGTGGAGTGGAGTGGAGTGGAGTGGAGTGGAGTGGAGTGGAGTGGTGTGGAGTGGAATTGAGTGGAGAGGGGTGGAGTGGAGTGGAGTGGAGTGGGGTGGAGTGGAGAGGGGTGGAGTGGAGTGGAGTGGTGTGGAGAGGGGTGGAGTAGAGTGGAGTAGAGTGGAGTGGAGTGGAGTGGAGTGGAGTGGAGTGGAGTGGAGTGGAGTGGAGTGGAGTGGAATTGAGTGGAGAGCGTTGGAGTAGAGTGGAGTGGAGTGGAGAGGAGTGGAGTGCTGTGGAGTGGAGAGGAGTGGAGTGGAGTGGAGTGGAGGGGCGTGGAGTGGAGTGGAGTGGAGTGGAGTGGAGTGGAGTGGAGTAGAGTGGAGTGGAGTGGAGTGGAGTGGAGTGGAGTGGAGTGGAGTAGTGTGGTGTGGAGTGGAGAGGAGTGGAGTGCTGTGGAGTGGAGAGGAGTGGAGTGGAGTGGCGTGGAGTGGAGTGGAGTGGAGTGGAGAGGAGTGGAGTGGAGTGGAGTGGAGTGGTGTGGAGAGGGGTGGAGTAGAGTGGAGTGGAGTGGAGTGGAGTGGAGTGGAGTGGAGTGGAGTGGAGTGGAGTGGAGTGGTGTGGAGTGGAATTGAGTGGAGAGGGGTGGAGTGGGGTGGAGTGGAGTGGGGTGGAGTGGAGTGGAGTGGAGTGGTGTGGAGAGGAGTGGAGTGGAGTGGTGTGGTGTGGAGTGGAGAGGAGTGGAGTGGAGTGGAGTGCTGTGGAGTGGAGAGGAGTGGAGTGGAGTGGAGTGGAGTGGAGAGGGGTGGAGTGGAGTGGAGTGGTGTGGAGAGGGGTGGAGTAGAGTGGAGTGGAGTGGAGTGGAGTGGAGTGGAGTGGAGTGGAGTGGTGTGGAGTGGAGTGGAGTGGAGTGGAATTCAGTGGAGAGGGTTGGAGTAGAGTGGAGTGGAGTGGAGAGGAGTGGAGTGCTGTGGAGTGGAGAGGAGTGGAGTGGACTGGAGTGGCGTGGAGTGGAGTGGAGTGGAGTGGAGTGGTGTGGAGAGGGGTGGAGTGGAGTGGTGTGGAGTGGAATTGAGTGGAGAGGGGTGGAGTGGGGTGGAGTGGAGTGGGGTGGAGTGGAGTGGAGTGGAGTGGTGTGGAGAGGAGTGGAGTGGAGTGGTGTGGTGTGGAGTGGAGAGGAGTGGAGTGGAGTGGAGTGCTGTGGAGTGGAGAGGAGTGGAGTGGAGTGGAGAGGGGTGGAGTGGAGTGGAGTGGTGTGGAGAGAGGTGGAGTAGAGTGGAGAGGAGTGGAGTGGAGTGGAGTGGAGTGGTGTGGAGTGGAGTGGAGTGGAGTGGAGTGGAGTGGAATTCAGTGGAGAGGGTTGGAGTAGAGTGGAGTGGAGTGGAGAGGAGTGGAGTGCTGTGGAGTGGAGAGGAGTGGAGTGGACTGGAGTGGCGTGGAGTGGAGTGGAGTGGAGTGGAGTGGAGTGGAGTGGAGTGGAGTGGTGTGGAGAGGGGTGGAGTGGAGTGGAGTGGAGTGGAGTGGAGTGGAGTGGAGTGGAGTGGAGTGGAGTGGAGTGGTGTGGAATTGAGTGGAGAGGGGTGGAGTGGAGTGGAGTGGAGTGGAGTGGAGTGGAGTGGAGTGGTGTGGAGAGGGGTGGAGTGGAGTGGTGTTGTGTGGAGTGGAGAGGAGTGGAGTAGAGAGGGGTGGAGTGGAGTGGAGTGGAGTAGTGTGCTGTGGAGTGGAGAGGAGTGGAGTGCTGTGGAGTGGAGAGGAGTGGAGTGGAGTGGAGTGGAGTGGCGTGGAGTGGAGTGGAGTGGAGTGGAGTGGAGTGGAGTGGAGTGGAGTGGTGTGGAGTGGAGTGGAGTGGAGTGGAGTGGAGTGGAGTGGAGTGGAGTGGAGTGGAGTGGAGTGGAGTGGAGTGGAGTGGTGTGGAGTGGAATTGAGTGGAGAGGGGTGGAGTGGAGTGGAGTGGAGTGGGGTAGAGTGGAGAGGGGTGGAGTGGAGTGGAGTGGTGTGGAGAGGGGTGGAGTGGAGTGGAGTGGAGTGGAGTGGAGTGGAGTGGAGTGGAGTGGAGTGGAGTGGAGTGGAATTGAGTCGAGAGCGTTGGAGTAGAGTGGAGTGGAGTGGAGAGGAGTGGAGTGCTGTGGAGTGGAGAGGAGTGGAGTGGAGTGGAGTGGAGGGGCGTGGAGTGGAGTGGAGTGGAGTGGAGTGGAGTGGAGTGGAGTGGAGTGGAGTGGAGTGGAGTGGAGTGGAGTGGAGTGGAGTGGTGTGGAGAGGGGTTTAGTAGAGTGGAGTGGAGTGGAGTGGAGTGGAGTGGAGTGGAGTGGAGTGGAGTGGAGTGGAGTGGAGTGGAGTGGAGTGGAATTGAGTGGAGAGGGGTGTAGTGGAGTGGAGTGGAGTGGAGTGGCGTGGAGTGGAGTGGAGTGGAGTGGAGTGGAGTGGTGTGGAGAGGGGTGGAGTGGAGTGGTGTGGAGTGGAGAGGAGTGGAGTGGAGTGGAGTGGAGTGGAGTGGTGTGGAGAGGGGTGGAGTGGAGTGGTGTGGTGTGGAGTGGAGAGGAGTGGAGTGGAGTGGAGTGGTGTGGAGTGGAGAGGAGTGGAGTGGAGTGGAGAGGAGAGGAGAGGAGTGGAGTGGAGTGGAGTGGAGTAGTGTGCTGTGGAGTGGAGAGGAGTGGAGTGCTGTGGAGTGGAGAGGAGTGGAGTGGAGTGGAGTGGAGTGGCGTGGAGTGGAGTGGAGTGGAGTGGAGTGGAGTGGTGTGGAGAGGGGTGGAGTGGAGTGGAGTGGAGTGGAGTGGAGTGGAGTGGAGTGGAGTGGAGTGGAGTGGAGTGGAGTGGAGTGGAGTGGTGTGGAGTGGAATTGAGTGGAGAGGGGTGGAGTGGAGTGGAGTGGAGTGGGGTGGAGTGGAGAGGGGTGGAGTGGAGTGGAGTGGTGTGGAGAGGGGTTGAGTAGAGTGGAGTGGAGTGGAGTGGAGTGGAGTGGAGTGGAGTGGAGTGGAGTGGAGTGGAGTGGAGTGGAGTGGAGTGGTGTGGAGAGGGGTGGAGTGGAGTGGTGTGGTGTGGAGTGGAGAGGAGTGGAGTGGAGTGGAGTGGTGTGGAGTGGAGAGGAGTGGAGTGGAGTGGAGAGGAGAGGAGAGGAGTGGAGTGGAGTGGAGTGGAGTGGAGTGGAGTGGAGTGGAGTGGAGCGGAGTGGAGAGGAGAGGAGTGGTGTGGAGTCGAGTGGAGTGGAGTAAAATAGAGTGGAGTGGAGTGGAGTGGAGTGGAGTGGAGTGGAGTGGAGTGGAGTGGAGTGGAGCGGAGTGGAGAGGAGAGGAGTGGTGTGGAGTGGAGTGGAGTGGTGTAAAATAGAGTGGAGTGGAATTGAGTGGAGTGGAGTGGAGAGGAGTGGAGAGGAGTGGAGTGGACTAAAATGGAGTGGAGTGAAAGTGAGTGGAGTGGAGTGGAGTGGAGTTAGTGGAGTGGAGTGGAGAGGGTTGGAGTGGAGTGGAGTGGAGTGGAGTGGAGTGGTGTCGAGTGGAATTGAGTGGAGAGGGTTGGAGTGGAGTGGAGAGGGTTGGAGTGGAGTGGAGTGCAGTATTGTGCTGTGGAGTGAAGAGGAGAGGAGTGGAGTGGAGTGGTGTGGAGTGGAGAGGAGAGGAGTGGAGTGGAGTGCAGGGGAGTGGTGTGGAGTGGAGTGGAGTGGAGTGGAGGGGAGTGGTGTGGAGTGGAGTGGAGTGGAGAGGATTGGAGTGTAGTGGAGTGAAGTGAAGTGAAGTGGAGTGGAGTGGAGTGGAGTGGAGTGGAGTGGAGTGGAGTGGAGTGGAGAGGAGTGGAGTGGAGTGGAGAGGGTTGGAGTGGAGTGGAGTGGAGTGGAGTGGAGTGGAGTGGAGTGGAGTGGAGTGGAGTGGAGTGGAGTGGAGTGGTGTAGAGAGGGGTGGAGTGGAGTGGAGAGGAGTGGAGTGGAGTGGAGTGCTGTGGAGTGGAGAGGAGTGGAGTGGAGAGGAGTGGAGTGGAGTGGAGAGGGGTGGAGTGGAGTGGAGTGGAGTGGTGTGGAGAGGGGTGGAGTAGAGTGGAGTGGAGTGGAGTGGAGTGGAGTGGAGTGGAGTGGAGTGGAGTGGAGTGGAGTGGAGTGGAGTGGAGTGGAGTGGAGTGGAGAGGAGTGGAGTGGAGTGGAGTGGTGTGGTGAGGGGTGGAGTAGAGTGGAGTGGAGTGGAGTGGAGTGGAGTGGAGTGGAGTGGAGTGGAGTGGAGTGGAGTGGAGTGGAGTGGAGTGGTGTGGAGAGGGGTGGAGTGGAGTGGTGTGGTGTGGAGAGGAGAGGAGTGGAGTGGAGTGGAGTGCTGTGGAGTGGAGAGGAGTGGAGTGGAGTGGAGTGGAGTGGAGTGGAGTGGAGAGGGGTGGAGTGGAGTGGAGTGGTGTGGAGAGGGGTGGAGTAGAGTGGAGTGGAGTGGAGTGGAGTGGAGTGGAGTGGAGTGGAGTGGAGTGGAGTGGAATTGAGTGGAGAGGGTTGGAGTAGAGTGGAGTGGAGTGGTGTAGTGTGGTGTGGAGTCGAGAGGAGTGGAGTGCTGTGGAGTGGAGAGGAGTGGAGTGGCGTGGAGTGGAGTGGAGTGGAGTGGAGTGGAGTGGAGTGGAGAGGAGTGGAGTGGAGTGGAGAGGAGTGGAGTGGAGTGGAGTAGAGTGGAGTGGTGTGGAGAGGGGTGGAGTAGAGTGGAGTGGAGTGGAGTGGAGTGGAGTAGTGTGGTGTGGAGTGGAGAGGAGTGGAGTGCTGTGGAGTGGAGAGGAGTGGAGTGGAGTGGCGTGGAGTGGAGTGGAGTGGAGTGGAGTGGTGTGGAGAGGGGTGGAGTAGAGTGGAGTGGAGTGGAGTAGAGTGGAGTGGAGTGGAGTGGAGTGGAGTGGAGTGGAGTGGAGTGGAGTGGTGTGGAGTGGAATTGAGTGGAGAGGGGTGGAGTGGGGTGGAGTGGAGTGGGGTGGAGTGGAGTGGAGTGGAGTGGTGTGGAGAGGAGTGGAGTGGAGTGGCGTGGTGTGGAGTGGAGAGGAGTGGAGTGGAGTGGAGTGCTGTGGAGTGGAGAGGAGTGGAGTGGAGTGGACTGGAGTGGAGAGGGCTGGAGTGGAGTGGAGTGGTGTGGAGAGGGGTGGAGTAGAGTGGAGTGGAGTGGAGTGGAGTGGAGTGGTGTGGAGTGGAGTGGAGTGGAGTGGAGTGGAATTCAGTGGAGAGGGTTGGAGTAGAGTGGAGTGGAGTGGAGAGGAGTGGAGTGCTGTGGAGTGGAGAGGAGTGGAGTGGACTGGAGTGGCGTGGAGTGGAGTGGAGTGGAGTGGAGTGGTGTGGAGAGGGGTGGAGTGGAGTGGTGTGGAGTGGAATTGAGTGGAGAGGGGTGGAGTGGGTTGGAGTGGAGTGGGGTGGAGTGGAGTGGAGTGGAGTGGTGTGGAGAGGAGTGGAGTGGTGTGGTGTGGAGTGGAGAGGAGTGGAGTGGAGTGGAGTGCTGTGGAGTGGAGAGGAGTGGAGTGGAGTGGAGAGGGGTGGAGTGGAGTGGAGTGGTGTGGAGAGGGGTGGAGTAGAGTGGAGTGGAGTGGAGTGGAGTGGAGTGGAGTGGAGTGGAATTCAGTGGAGAGGGTTGGAGTAGAGTGGAGTGGAGTGGAGAGGAGTGGAGTGCTGTGGAGTAGAGTGGAGTGGTGTGGAGAGGGGTGGAGTAGAGTGGAGTGGAGTGGAGTGGAGTGGAGTGGAGTGGAGTAGTGTGGTGTGGAGTGGAGTGGAGTGGAGTGGGGTGGAGTGGAGAGGGGTGGAGTGGAGTGGAGTGGAGTGGAGTGGAGTGGAGTGGAGTGGAGTGGAGTGGAATTGAGTGGAGAGGGGTGTAGTGGAGTGGAGTGGAGTGGAGTGGCGTGGAGTGGAGTGGAGTGGAGTGGAGTGGTGTGGAGAGGGGTGGAGTGGAGTGGTGTGGAGTGGAGAGGAGTGGAGTGGAGTGGAGTGGAGTGGTGTGGAGAGGGGTGGAGTGGAGTGGTGTGGTGTGGAGTGGAGAGGAGTGGAGTGGAGTGGAGTGGTGTGGAGTGGAGAGGAGTGGAGTGGAGTGGAGAGGAGAGGAGAGGAGTGGAGTGGAGTGGAGTGGAGTAGTGTGCTGTGGAGTGGAGAGGAGTGGAGTGCTGTGGAGTGGAGAGGAGTGGAGTGGAGTGGAGTGGCGTGGAGTGGAGTGGAGTGGAGTGGAGTGGAGTGGTGTGGAGAGGGGTGGAGTGGAGTGGAGTGGAGTGGAGTGGAGTGGAGTGGAGTGGAGTGGAGTGGAGTGGAGTGGAGTGGAGTGGAGTGGTGTGGAGTGGAATTGAGTGGAGAGGGGTGGAGTGGAGTGGAGTGGAGTGGGGTGGAGTGGAGAGGGGTGGAGTGGAGTGGAGTGGTGTGGAGAGGGGTTGAGTAGAGTGGAGTGGAGTGGAGTGGAGTGGAGTGGAGTGGAGTGGAGTGGAGTGGAGTGGAGTGGAGTGGAGTGGAGTGGAGTGGTGTGGAGAGGGGTGGAGTGGAGTGGTGTGGTGTGGAGTGGAGAGGAGTGGAGTGGAGTGGAGTGGTGTGGAGTGGAGAGGAGTGGAGTGGAGTGGAGAGGAGAGGAGAGGAGTGGAGTGGAGTGGAGTGGAGTGGAGTGGAGTGGAGTGGAGCGGAGTGGAGAGGAGAGGAGTGGTGTGGAGTCGAGTGGAGTGGAGTAAAATAGAGTGGAGTGGAGTGGAGTGGAGTGGAGTGGAGTGGAGTGGAGTGGAGTGGAGTGGAGTGGAGTGGAGTGGAGTGGAGTGGAGCGGAGTGGAGAGGAGAGGAGTGGTGTGGAGTGGAGTGGAGTGGTGTAAAATAGAGTGGAGTGGAATTGAGTGGAGTGGAGTGGAGAGGAGTGGAGAGGAGTGGAGTGGACTAAAATGGAGTGGAGTGAAAGTGAGTGGAGTGGAGTGGAGTGGAGTTAGTGGAGTGGAGTGGAGAGGGTTGGAGTGGAGTGGAGTGGAGTGGAGTGGAGTGGTGTCGAGTGGAATTGAGTGGAGAGGGTTGGAGTGGAGTGGAGAGGGTTGGAGTGGAGTGGAGTGCAGTATTGTGCTGTGGAGTGAAGAGGAGAGGAGTGGAGTGGAGTGGTGTGGAGTGGAGAGGAGAGGAGTGGAGTGGAGTGCAGGGGAGTGGTGTGGAGTGGAGTGGAGTGGAGTGGAGGGGAGTGGTGTGGAGTGGAGTGGAGTGGAGAGGATTGGAGTGTAGTGGAGTGAAGTGAAGTGAAGTGGAGTGGAGTGGAGTGGAGTGGAGTGGAGTGGAGTGGAGTGGAGAGGAGTGGAGTGGAGTGGAGAGGGTTGGAGTGGAGTGGAGTGGAGTGGAGTGGAGTGGAGTGGAGTGGAGTGGAGTGGAGTGGAGTGGAGTGGTGTAGAGAGGGGTGGAGTGGAGTGGAGAGGAGTGGAGTGGAGTGGAGTGCTGTGGAGTGGAGAGGAGTGGAGTGGAGAGGAGTGGAGTGGAGTGGAGAGGGGTGGAGTGGAGTGGAGTGGAGTGGTGTGGAGAGGGGTGGAGTAGAGTGGAGTGGAGTGGAGTGGAGTGGAGTGGAGTGGAGTGGAGTGGAGTGGAGTGGAGTGGAGTGGAGAGGAGTGGAGTGGAGTGGAGTGGTGTGGTGAGGGGTGGAGTAGAGTGGAGTGGAGTGGAGTGGAGTGGAGTGGAGTGGAGTGGAGTGGAGTGGAGTGGAGTGGAGTGGAGTGGAGTGGAGTGGTGTGGAGAGGGGTGGAGTGGAGTGGTGTGGTGTGGAGAGGAGAGGAGTGGAGTGGAGTGGAGTGCTGTGGAGTGGAGAGGAGTGGAGTGGAGTGGAGTGGAGTGGAGTGGAGTGGAGAGGGGTGGAGTGGAGTGGAGTGGTGTGGAGAGGGGTGGAGTAGAGTGGAGTGGAGTGGAGTGGAGTGGAGTGGAGTGGAGTGGAGTGGAATTGAGTGGAGAGGGTTGGAGTAGAGTGGAGTGGAGTGGTGTAGTGTGGTGTGGAGTGGAGAGGAGTGGAGTGCTGTGGAGTGGAGAGGAGTGGAGTGGCGTGGAGTGGAGTGGAGTGGAGTGGAGTGGAGTGGAGTGGAGTGGAGAGGAGTGGAGTGGAGTGGAGAGGAGTGGAGTGGAGTGGAGTAGAGTGGAGTGGTGTGGAGAGGGGTGGAGTAGAGTGGAGTGGAGTGGAGTGGAGTGGAGTGGAGTAGTGTGGTGTGGAGTGGAGAGGAGTGGAGTGCTGTGGAGTGGAGAGGAGTGGAGTGGAGTGGCGTGGAGTGGAGTGGAGTGGAGTGGAGTGGTGTGGAGAGGGGTGGAGTAGAGTGGAGTGGAGTGGAGTAGAGTGGAGTGGAGTGGAGTGGAGTGGAGTGGAGTGGAGTGGAGTGGAGTGGAGTGGTGTGGAGTGGAATTGAGTGGAGAGGGGTGGAGTGGGGTGGAGTGGAGTGGGGTGGAGTGGAGTGGAGTGGAGTGGTGTGGAGAGGAGTGGAGTGGAGTGGCGTGGTGTGGAGTGGAGAGGAGTGGAGTGGAGTGGAGTGCTGTGGAGTGGAGAGGAGTGGAGTGGAGTGGACTGGAGTGGAGAGGGCTGGAGTGGAGTGGAGTGGTGTGGAGAGGGGTGGAGTAGAGTGGAGTGGAGTGGAGTGGAGTGGAGTGGTGTGGAGTGGAGTGGAGTGGAGTGGAGTGGAATTCAGTGGAGAGGGTTGGAGTAGAGTGGAGTGGAGTGGAGAGGAGTGGAGTGCTGTGGAGTGGAGAGGAGTGGAGTGGACTGGAGTGGCGTGGAGTGGAGTGGAGTGGAGTGGAGTGGTGTGGAGAGGGGTGGAGTGGAGTGGTGTGGAGTGGAATTGAGTGGAGAGGGGTGGAGTGGGTTGGAGTGGAGTGGGGTGGAGTGGAGTGGAGTGGAGTGGTGTGGAGAGGAGTGGAGTGGTGTGGTGTGGAGTGGAGAGGAGTGGAGTGGAGTGGAGTGCTGTGGAGTGGAGAGGAGTGGAGTGGAGTGGAGAGGGGTGGAGTGGAGTGGAGTGGTGTGGAGAGGGGTGGAGTAGAGTGGAGTGGAGTGGAGTGGAGTGGAGTGGAGTGGAGTGGAATTCAGTGGAGAGGGTTGGAGTAGAGTGGAGTGGAGTGGAGAGGAGTGGAGTGCTGTGGAGTGGAGAGGAGTGGAGTGGACTGGAGTGGCGTGGAGTGGAGTGGCGTGGAGTGGGTTGGAGTAGAGTGGAGTGGAGTGGTGTAGTGTGGTGTGGAGTGGAGAGGAGTGGAGTGCTGTGGAGTGGAGAGGAGTGGAGTGGCGTGGAGTGGAGTGGAGTGGAGTGGAGTGGAGTGGAGTGGAGAGGAGTGGAGTGGAGTGGAGAGGAGTGGAGTGGAGTGGAGTAGAGTGGAGTGGTGTGGAGAGGGGTGGAGTAGAGTGGAGTGGAGTGGAGTGGAGTGGAGTGGAGTGGAGTAGTGTGGTGTGGAGTGGAGAGGAGTGGAGTGCTGTGGAGTGGAGAGGAGTGGAGTGGAGTGGCGTGGAGTGGAGTGGAGTGGAGTGGAGTGGTGTGGAGAGGGGTGGAGTAGAGTGGAGTGGAGTGGAGTGGAGTGGAGTGGAGTGGAGTGGAGTGGAGTGGAGTGGAGTGGAGTGGTGTGGAGTGGAATTGAGTGGAGAGGGGTGGAGTGGGGTGGAGTGGAGTGGGGTGGAGTGGAGTGGAGTGGAGTGGTGTGGAGAGGAGTGGAGTGGAGTGGCGTGGTGTGGAGTGGTGTGGAGAGGGGTGGAGTAGAGTGGAGTGGAGTGGAGTGGAGTGGAGTGGAGTAGTGTGGTGTGGAGTGGAGAGGAGTGGAGTGCTGTGGAGTGGAGAGGAGTGGAGTGGAGTGGCGTGGAGTGGAGTGGAGTGGAGTGGAGTGGTGTGGAGAGGGGTGGAGTAGAGTGGAGTGGAGTGGAGTGGAGTGGAGTGGAGTGGAGTGGAGTGGAGTGGAGTGGAGTGGAGTGGAGTGGAGTGGTGTGGAGTGGAATTGAGTGGAGAGGGGTGGAGTGGGGTGGAGTGGAGTGGGGTGGAGTGGAGTGGAGTGGAGTGGTGTGGAGAGGAGTGGAGTGGAGTGGCGTGGTGTGGAGTGGAGAGGAGTGGAGTGGAGTGGAGTGCTGTGGAGTGGAGAGGAGTGGAGTGGAGTGGACTGGAGTGGAGAGGGGTGGAGTGGAGTGGAGTGGTGTGGAGAGGGGTGGAGTAGAGTGGAGTGGAGTGGAGTGGAGTGGAGTGGTGTGGAGTGGAGTGGAGTGGAGTGGAATTCAGTGGAGAGGGTTGGAGTAGAGTGGAGTGGAGTGGAGAGGAGTGGAGTGCTGTGGAGTGGAGAGGAGTGGAGTGGACTGGAGTGGCGTGGAGTGGAGTGGACTGGAGTGGCGTGGAGTGGAGTGGAGTGGAGTGGAGTGGTGTGGAGAGGGGTGGAGTGGAGTGGTGTGGAGTGGAATTGAGTGGAGAGGGGTGGAGTGGGTTGGAGTGGAGTGGGGTGGAGTGGAGTGGAGTGGAGTGGTGTGGAGAGGAGTGGAGTGGTGTGGTGTGGAGTGGAGAGGAGTGGAGTGGAGTGGAGTGCTGTGGAGTGGAGAGGAGTGGAGTGGAGTGGAGAGGGGTGGAGTGGAGTGGAGTGGTGTGGAGAGGGGTGGAGTAGAGTGGAGTGGAGTGGAGTGGAGTGGAGTGGAGTGGAGTGGAGTGGAATTCAGTGGAGAGGGTTGGAGTAGAGTGGAGTGGAGTGGAGAGGAGTGGAGTGCTGTGGAGTGGAGAGGAGTGGAGTGGACTGGAGTGGCGTGGAGTGGAGTGGCGTGGAGTGGAGTGGAGTGGAGTGGAGTGGAGTGGTGTGGAGAGGGGTGGAGTGGAGTGGAGTGGAGTGGAGTGGAGTGGAGTGGAGTGGAGTGGAGTGGAGTGGTGTGGAGTGGAATTGAGTGGAGAGGGGTGGAGTGGAGTGGAGTGGAGTGGAGTGGAGTGGAGTGGAGTGGTGTGGAGAGGGGTGGAGTGGAGTGGTGTTGTGTGGAGAGGAGTGGAGTGGAGTGGAGTGGAGTGGAGTGGAGTGGAGTAGTGTGCTGTGGAGTGGAGAGGAGTGGAGTGCTGTGGAGTGGAGAGGAGTGGAGTGGAGTGGAGTGGAGTGGCGTGGAGTGGAGTGGAGTGGAGTGGAGTGGAGTGGAGTGGAGTGGAGTGGAGTGGAGTGGAGTGGAGTGGTGTGGAGAGGGGTGGAGTAGAGTGGAGTGGAGTGGAGTGGAGTGGAGTGGAGTGGAGTGGAGTGGAGTGGAGTGGAGTGGAGTGGAGTGGAGTGGAGTGGTGTGGAGTGGAATTGAGTGGAGAGGGGTGGAGTGGAGTGGAGTGGAGTGGAGTGGGGTGGAGTGGAGAGGGGTGGAGTGGAGTGGAGTGGTGTGGAGAGGGGTGGAGTGGAGTGGAGTGGAGTGGAGTGGAGTGGAGTGGAGTGGAGTGGAGTGGTGTGGAGTGGAATTGAGTGGAGAGGGGTGGAGTGGAGTGGAGTGGAGTGGAGTGGCGTGGAGTGGAGTGGAGTGGAGTGGAGTGGTGTGGAGAGGGGTGGAGTGGAGTGGTGTGGAGTGGAGTGGAGTGGAGTGGAGTGGAGTGGTGTGGTGTGGAGAGGTGTGGAGTGGAGTGGTGTGGTGTGGAGTGGAGAGGAGTGGCGAGGAGTGGAGTGCTGTGGAGTGGAGAGGAGTGGAGTGGACTGGAGTGGCGTGGAGTGGAGTGGAGTGGAGTGGAGTGGAGTGGTGTGGAGAGGGGTGGAGTGGAGTGGAGTGGAGTGGAGTGGAGTGGAGTGGAGTGGAGTGGAGTGGAGTGGAGTGGAGTGGAGTGGTGTGGAGTGGAATTGAGTGGAGAGGGGTGGAGTGGAGTGGAGTGGAGTGGAGTGGAGTGGTGTGGAGAGGGGTGGAGTGGAGTGGTGTTGTGTGGAGTGGAGAGGAGTGGAGTAGAGAGGGGTGGAGTGGAGTGGAGTGGAGTAGTGTGCTGTGGAGTGGAGAGGAGTGGAGTGCTGTGGAGTGGAGAGGAGTGGAGTGGAGTGGAGTGGAGTGGCGTGGAGTGGAGTGGAGTGGAGTGGAGTGGAGTGGAGTGGAGTGGAGTGGAGTGGTGTGGAGTGGAGTGGAGTGGAGTGGAGTGGAGTGGAGTGGAGTGGAGTGGAGTGGTGTGGAGTGGAATTGAGTGGAGAGGGGTGGAGTGGAGTGGAGTGGAGTGGGGTGGAGTGGAGAGGGGTGGAGTGGAGTGGAATTGAGTGGAGAGGGGTGGAGTGGAGTGGAGTGGAGTGGAGTGGCGTGGAGTGGAGTGGAGTGGAGTGGAGTGGTGTGGAGAGGGGTGGAGTGGAGTGGTGTGGAGTGGAGTGGAGTGGAGTGGAGTGGAGTGGTGTGGTGTGGAGAGGTGTGGAGTGGAGTGGTGTGGAGTGGAGTGGAGTGGAATTGAGTGGAGAGCGTTGGAGTAGAGTGGAGTGGAGTGGAGAGGAGTGGAGTGCTGTGGAGTGGAGAGGAGTGGAGTGGAGTGGAGTGGAGGGGCGTGGAGTGGAGTGGAGTGGAGTGGAGTGGAGTGGAGTGGAGAGGAGTGGAGTGGAGTGGAGTGGAGTGGCGTGGAGTGGAGTGGAGTGGAGTGGAGTGGAGTGGTGTGGAGAGGGGTGGAGTAGAGTGGAGTGGAGTGGAGTGGAGTGGAGTGGAGTGGAGTGGAGTGGAGTGGAGTGGAGTGGTGTGGAGTGGAATTGAGTGGAGAGGGGTGGAGTGGAGTGGAGTGGAGTGGGGTGGAGTGGAGAGGGGTGGAGTGGAGTGGAGTGGTGTGGAGAGGGGTGGAGTAGAGTGGAGTGGAGTGGAGTGGAGTGGAGTGGAGTGGAGTGGAGTGGAGTGGTGTGGAGTGGAATTGAGTGGAGAGGGGTGGAGTGGAGTGGAGTGGAGTGGAGTGGCGTGGAGTGGAGTGGAGTGGAGTGGAGTGGTGTGGAGAGGGGTGGAGTGGAGTGGTGTGGAGTGGAGTGGAGTGGAGTGGAGTGGAGTGGTGTGGTGTGGAGAGGTGTGGAGTGGAGTGGTGTGGAGTGGAGTGGAGTGGAATTGAGTGGAGAGCGTTGGAGTAGAGTGGAGTGGAGTGGAGAGGAGTGGAGTGCTGTGGAGTGGAGAGGAGTGGAGTGGAGTGGAGTGGAGGGGCGTGGAGTGGAGTGGAGTGGAGTGGAGGGGCGTGGAGTGGAGTGGAGTGGAGTGGAGTGGAGTGGAGTGGAGTGGAGTGGAGTGGAGTGGTGTGGAGAGGGGTGGAGTAGAGTGGAGTGGAGTGGAGTGGAGTGGAGTGGAGTGGAGTGGAGTGGAGTGGAGTGGAGTGGAGTGGTGTGGAGTGGAATTGAGTGGAGAGGGGTGGAGTGGAGTGGAGTGGAGTGGAGTGGCGTGGAGTGGAGTGGAGTGGAGAGGAGTGGAGTGCTGTGGAGTGGAGAGGAGTGGAGTGACGTGGAGTGGAGTGGAGTGGAGTGGAGTGGAGTGGAGTGGAGTGGAGAGGAGTGGAGTGGAGTGGAGAGGAGTGGAGTGGAGTGGAGTGGAGTGGTGTGGAGAGGGGTGGAGTAGAGTGGAGTGGAGTGGAGTGGAGTGGAGTGGAGTAGTGTGGTGTGGAGTGGAGAGGAGTGGAGTGCTGTGGAGTGGAGAGGAGTGGAGTGGAGTGGCGTGGAGTGGAGTGGAGTGGAGTGGAGAGGAGTGGAGTGGAGTGGAGTGGAGTGGTGTGGAGAGGGGTGGAGTGGAGTGGAGTGGAGTGGAGTGGAGTGGAGTGGAGTGGAGTGGAGTGGAGTGGAGTGGTGTGGAGTGGAATTGAGTGGAGAGGGGTGGAGTGGGGTGGAGTGGAGTGGAGTGGAGTGGAGTGGAGTGGAGTGGAGTGGAGTGGAGTGGAGTGGTGTGGAGTGGAATTGAGTGGAGAGGGGTGGAGTGGAGTGGAGTGGAGTGGAGTGGCGTGGAGTGGAGTGGAGTGGAGAGGAGTGGAGTGCTGTGGAGTGGAGAGGAGTGGAGTGACGTGGAGTGGAGTGGAGTGGAGTGGAGTGGAGTGGAGAGGAGTGGAGTGGAGTGGAGAGGAGTGGAGTGGAGTGGAGTGAGTGGTGTGGAGAGGGGTGGAGTAGAGTGGAGTGGAGTGGAGTGGAGTGGAGTGGAGTAGTGTGGTGTGGAGTGGAGAGGAGTGGAGTGCTGTGGAGTGGAGAGGAGTGGAGTGGAGTGGCGTGGAGTGGAGTGGAGTGGAGTGGAGTGGAGTGGAGTGGAGTGGAGTGGAGTGGAGTGGTGTGGAGAGGGGTGGAGTAGAGTGGAGTGGAGTGGAGTGGAGTGGAGTGGAGTGGAGTGGAGTGGAGTGGAGTGGAGTGGAGTGGAGTGGAGTGGTGTGGAGTGGAATTGAGTGGAGAGGGGTGGAGTGGGGTGGAGTGGAGTGGGGTGGAGTGGAGTGGAGTGGAGTGGTGTGGAGAGGAGTGGAGTGGAGTGGTGTGGAGTGGAGTGGAGTGGAGTGGAGTGGAGTGGAGTGGAGTGGAGTGGAGTGGAGTGGAGAGGGGTGGAGTGGAGTGGAGTGGTGTGGAGAGGGGTGGAGTAGAGTGGAGTGGAGTGGAGTGGAGTGGAGTGGAGTGGAGTGGAGTGGTGTGGAGTGGAGTGGAGTGGAGTGGAGTGGAGTGGAGTGGTGTGGAGAGGAGTGGAGTGGAGTGGTGTGGTGTGGAGTGGAGAGGAGTGGAGTGGAGTGGAGTGCTGTGGAGTGGAGAGGAGTGGAGTGGAGTGGAGAGGGGTGGAGTGGAGTGGAGTGGTGTGGAGAGGGGTGGAGTAGAGTGGAGTGGAGTGGAGTGGAGTGGAGTGGAGTGGAGTGGAGTGGTGTGGAGTGGAGTGGAGTGGAGTGGAGTGGAGTGGAATTCAGTGGAGAGGGTTGGAGTAGTGTGGAGTGGAGTGGAGAGGAGTGGAGTGCTGTGGAGTGGAGAGGAGTGGAGTGGACTGGAGTGGCGTGGAGTGGAGTGGAGTGGAGTGGAGTGGAGTGGAGTGGAGTGGAGTGGAGTGGAGTGGTGTGGAGAGGGGTGGAGTGGAGTGGAGTGGAGTGGAGTGGAGTGGAGTGGTGTGGAGTGGAATTGAGTGGAGAGGGGTGGAGTGGAGTGGAGTGGAGTGGAGTGGCGTGGAGTGGAGTGGAGTGGAGTGGAGTGGTGTGGAGAGGGGTGGAGTGGAGTGGTGTGGAGTGGAGTGGAGTGGAGTGGAGTGGAGTGGTGTGGTGTGGAGAGGTGTGGAGTGGAGTGGTGTGGTGTGGAGTGGAGAGGAGTGGCGAGGAGTGGAGTGCTGTGGAGTGGAGAGGAGTGGAGTGGACTGGAGTGGCGTGGAGTGGAGTGGAGTGGAGTGGAGTGGAGTGGTGTGGAGAGGGGTGGAGTGGAGTGGAGTGGAGTGGAGTGGAGTGGAGTGGAGTGGAGTGGAGTGGAGTGGAGTGGAGTGGTGTGGAGTGGAATTGAGTGGAGAGGGGTGGAGTGGAGTGGAGTGGAGTGGAGTGGAGTGGTGTGGAGAGGGGTGGAGTGGAGTGGTGTTGTGTGGAGTGGAGAGGAGTGGAGTAGAGAGGGGTGGAGTGGAGTGGAGTGGAGTAGTGTGCTGTGGAGTGGAGAGGAGTGGAGTGCTGTGGAGTGGAGAGGAGTGGAGTGGAGTGGAGTGGAGTGGCGTGGAGTGGAGTGGAGTGGAGTGGAGTGGAGTGGAGTGGAGTGGAGTGGAGTGGTGTGGAGTGGAGTGGAGTGGAGTGGAGTGGAGTGGAGTGGAGTGGAGTGGAGTGGTGTGGAGTGGAATTGAGTGGAGAGGGGTGGAGTGGAGTGGAGTGGAGTGGGGTGGAGTGGAGAGGGGTGGAGTGGAGTGGAATTGAGTGGAGAGGGGTGGAGTGGAGTGGAGTGGAGTGGAGTGGCGTGGAGTGGAGTGGAGTGGAGTGGAGTGGTGTGGAGAGGGGTGGAGTGGAGTGGTGTGGAGTGGAGTGGAGTGGAGTGGAGTGGAGTGGTGTGGTGTGGAGAGGTGTGGAGTGGAGTGGTGTGGAGTGGAGTGGAGTGGAATTGAGTGGAGAGCGTTGGAGTAGAGTGGAGTGGAGTGGAGAGGAGTGGAGTGCTGTGGAGTGGAGAGGAGTGGAGTGGAGTGGAGTGGAGGGGCGTGGAGTGGAGTGGAGTGGAGTGGAGTGGAGTGGAGAGGAGTGGAGTGGAGTGGAGTGGAGTGGCGTGGAGTGGAGTGGAGTGGAGTGGAGTGGAGTGGTGTGGAGAGGGGTGGAGTAGAGTGGAGTGGAGTGGAGTGGAGTGGAGTGGAGTGGAGTGGAGTGGAGTGGAGTGGAGTGGTGTGGAGTGGAATTGAGTGGAGAGGGGTGGAGTGGAGTGGAGTGGAGTGGGGTGGAGTGGAGAGGGGTGGAGTGGAGTGGAGTGGTGTGGAGAGGGGTGGAGTGGAGTGGTGTTGTGTGGAGAGGAGTGGAGTGGAGTGGAGTGGAGTGGAGTGGAGTGGAGTGGAGTGGAGTGGAGTGGTGTGGAGTGGAATTGAGTGGAGAGGGGTGGAGTGGAGTGGAGTGGAGTGGAGTGGCGTGGAGTGGAGTGGAGTGGAGTGGAGTGGTGTGGAGAGGGGTGGAGTGGAGTGGTGTGGAGTGGAGTGGAGTGGAGTGGAGTGGAGTGGTGTGGTGTGGAGAGGTGTGGAGTGGAGTGGTGTGGTGTGGAGTGGAGAGGAGTGGCGAGGAGTGGAGTGCTGTGGAGTGGAGAGGAGTGGAGTGGACTGGAGTGGCGTGGAGTGGAGTGGAGTGGAGTGGAGTGGAGTGGTGTGGAGAGGGGTGGAGTGGAGTGGAGTGGAGTGGAGTGGAGTGGAGTGGAGTGGAGTGGAGTGGAGTGGAGTGGAGTGGAGTGAGTGGTGTGGAGTGGAATTGAGTGGAGAGGGGTGGAGTGGAGTGGAGTGGAGTGGAGTGGAGTGGTGTGGAGAGGGGTGGAGTGGAGTGGTGTTGTGTGGAGTGGAGAGGAGTGGAGTAGAGAGGGGTGGAGTGGAGTGGAGTGGAGTAGTGTGCTGTGGAGTGGAGAGGAGTGGAGTGCTGTGGAGTGGAGAGGAGTGGAGTGGAGTGGAGTGGAGTGGCGTGGAGTGGAGTGGAGTGGAGTGGAGTGGAGTGGAGTGGAGTGGAGTGGAGTGGTGTGGAGTGGAGTGGAGTGGAGTGGAGTGGAGTGGAGTGGAGTGGAGTGGAGTGGTGTGGAGTGGAATTGAGTGGAGAGGGGTGGAGTGGAGTGGAGTGGAGTGGAGTGGCGTGGAGTGGAGTGGAGTGGAGAGGAGTGGAGTGCTGTGGAGTGGAGAGGAGTGGAGTGACGTGGAGTGGAGTGGAGTGGAGTGGAGTGGAGTGGAGAGGAGTGGAGTGGAGTGGAGAGGAGTGGAGTGGAGTGGAGTGGAGTGGTGTGGAGAGGGGTGGAGTAGAGTGGAGTGGAGTGGAGTGGAGTGGAGTGGAGTAGTGTGGTGTGGAGTGGAGAGGAGTGGAGTGCTGTGGAGTGGAGAGGAGTGGAGTGGAGTGGCGTGGAGTGGAGTGGAGTGGAGTGGAGAGGAGTGGAGTGGAGTGGAGTGGAGTGGTGTGGAGAGGGGTGGAGTAGAGTGGAGTGGAGTGGAGTGGAGTGGAGTGGAGTGGAGTGGAGTGGAGTGGAGTGGTGTGGAGTGGAATTGAGTGGAGAGGGGTTGAGTGGGGTGGAGTGGAGTGGGGTGGAGTGGAGTGGAGTGGAGTGGTGTGGAGAGGAGTGGAGTGGAGTGGTGTGGTGTGGAGTGGAGAGGAGTAGAGTGGAGTGGAGTGGAGTGGAGTGGAGTGGAGTGGAGTGGAGTGGAGTGGAGTGGAGAGGGGTGGAGTGGAGTGGAGTGGTGTGGAGAGGGGTGGAGTAGAGTGGAGTGGAGTGGAGTGGAGTGGAGTGGAGTGGAGTGGAGTGGTGTGGAGTGGAGTGGAGTGGAGTGGAGTGGAGTGGAGTGGAGTGGTGTGGAGAGGGGTGGAGTGGAGTGGTGTGGAGTGGAGTGGAGTGGAGAGGGGTGGAGTGGAGTGGAGTGGTGTGGAGAGGGTTGGAGTAGAGTGGAGTGGAGTGGAGAGGAGTGGAGTGCTGTGGAGTGGAGAGGAGTGGAGTGGACTGGAGTGGCGTGGAGTGGAGTGGAGTGGAGTGGAGTGGTGTGGAGAGGGGTGGAGTGGAGTGGTGTGGAGTGGAATTGAGTGGAGAGGGGTGGAGTGGGGTGGAGTGGATTGGGGTGGAGTGGAGTGGAGTGGAGTGGTGTGGAGAGGAGTGGAGTGGAGTGGAGTGGAGTGGAATTCAGTGGAGAGGGTTGGAGTAGAGTGGAGTGGAGTGGAGAGGAGTGGAGTGCTGTGGAGTGGAGAGGAGTGGAGTGGACTGGAGTGGCGTGGAGTGGAGTGGAGTGGAGTGGAGTGGTGTGGAGAGGGGTGGAGTGGAGTGGTGTGGAGTGGAATTGAGTGGAGAGGGGTGGAGTGGGGTGGAGTGGAGTGGGGTGGAGTGGAGTGGAGTGGAGTGGTGTGGAGAGGAGTGGAGTGGAGTGGTGTGGTGTGGAGTGGAGAGGAGTGGAGTGGAGTGGAGTGCTGTGGAGTGGAGAGGAGTGGAGTGGAGTGGAGAGGGGTGGAGTGGAGTGGAGTGGTTTGGAGAGGGGTGGAGTAGAGTGGAGTGGAGTGGAGTGGAGTGGAGTGGAGTGGTGTGGAGTGGAGTGGAGTGGAGTGGAGTGGAGTGGAATTCAGTGGAGAGGGTTGGAGTAGTGTGGAGTGGAGTGGAGAGGAGTGGAGTGCTGTGGAGTGGAGAGGAGTGGAGTGGACTGGAGTGGCGTGGAGTGGAGTGGAGTGGAGTGGAGTGGAGTGGAGTGGAGTGGAGTGGAGTGGAGTGGTGTGGAGAGGGGTGGAGTGGAGTGGAGTGGAGTGGAGTGGAGTGGAGTGGAGTGGAGTGGAGTGGAGTGGTGTGGAGTGGAATTGAGTGGAGAGGGGTGGAGTGGAGTGGAGTGGAGTGGAGTGGAGTGGTGTGGAGAGGGGTGGAGTGGAGTGGTGTTGTGTGGAGTGGAGAGGAGTGGAGTGGAGTGGAGTGGAGTAGTGTGCTGTGGAGTGGAGAGGAGTGGTGTGCTGTGGAGTGGAGAGGAGTGGAGTGGAGTGGAGTGGAGTGGCGTGGAGTGGAGTGGAGTGGAGTGGAGTGGAGTGGAGTGGAGTGGAGTGGAGTGGAGTGGAGTGGAGTGGAGTGGAGTGGTGTGGAGAGGGGTGGAGTAGAGTGGAGTGGAGTGGAGTGGAGTGGAGTGGAGTGGAGTGGAGTGGAGTGGAGTGGAGTGGAGTGGAGTGGAGTGGAGTGGAGTGGAGTGGTGTGGAGTGGAATTGAGTGGAGAGGGGTGGAGTGGAGTGGAGTGGAGTGGGGTGGAGTGGAGAGGGGTGGAGTGGAATGGAGTGGTGTGGAGAGGGGTGGAGTAGAGTGGAGTGGAGTGGAGTGGAGTGGAGTGGAGTGGAGTGGAGTGGAGTGGAGTGGAGTGGAGTGGAGTGGAATTGAGTGGAGAGCGTTGGAGTAGAGTGGAGTGGAGTGGAGAGGAGTGGAGTGCTGTGGAGTGGAGAGGAGTGGAGTGGAGTGGAGTGGAGGGGCGTGGAGTGGAGTGGAGTGGAGTGGAGTGGAGTGGAGTGGAGTGGAGTAGAGTGGAGTGGAGTGGAGTGGAGTGGAGTAGTGTGGTGTGGAGTGGAGAGGAGTGGAGTGCTGTGGAGTGGACAGGAGTGGAGTGCAGTGGCGTGGAGTGGAGTGGAGTGGAGTGGAGAGGAGTGGAGTGGAGTGGAGTGGAGTGGTGTGGAGTGGAATTGAGTGGAGAGGGGTGGAGTGGGGTGGAGTGGAGTGGGGTGGAGTGGAGTGGAGTGGAGTGGAGTGGTGTGGAGAGGAGTGGAGTGGAGTGGTGTGGTGTGGAGTGGAGAGGAGTGGAGTGGAGTGGAGTGCTGTGGAGTGGAGAGGAGTGGAGTGGAGTGGAGAGGAGTGGAGAGGAGTGGAGTGGAGTGGAGTGCTGTGGAGTGGAGAGGAGTGGAGTGGAGTGGAGTGGAGTGGAGTGGAGAGGGGTGGAGTGGAGTGGAGTGGTGTGGAGAGGGGTGGAGTAGAGTGGAGTGGAGTGGAGTGGAGTGGAGTGGAGTGGAGTGGAGTGGTGTGGAGTGGAGTGGAGTGGAGTGGAATTCAGTGGAGAGGGTTGGAGTAGAGTGGAGTGGAGTGGAGAGGAGTGGAGTGCTGTGGAGTGGAGAGGAGTGGAGTGGACTGGAGTGGCGTGGAGTGGAGTGGAGTGGAGTGGAGTGGTGTGGAGAGGGGTGGAGTGGAGTGGTGTGGAGTGGAATTGAGTGGAGAGGGGTGGAGTGGGGTGGAGTGGAGTGGGGTGGAGTGGAGTGGAGTGGAGTGGTGTGGAGAGGAGTGGAGTGGAGTGGTGTGGTGTGGAGTGGAGAGGAGTGGAGTGGAGTGGAGTGCTGTGGAGTGGAGAGGAGTGGAGTGGAGTGGAGAGGGGTGGAGTGGAGTGGAGTGGTGTGGAGAGGGGTGGAGTAGAGTGGAGTGGAGTGGAGTGGAGTGGAGTGGAGTGGTGTGGAGTGGAGTGGAGTGGAGTGGAGTGGAGTGGAATTCAGTGGAGAGGGTTGGAGTAGAGTGGAGTGGAGTGGAGAGGAGTGGAGTGCTGTGGAGTGGAGAGGAGTGGAGTGGACTGGAGTGGCGTGGAGTGGAGTGGAGTGGAGTGGAGTGGAGTGGAGTGGAGCGGAGTGGAGTGGTGTGGAGAGGGGTGGAGTGGAGTGGAGTGGAGTGGAGTGGAGTGGAGTGGAGTGGAGTGGAGTGGTGTGGAGTGGAATTGAGTGGAGAGGGGTGGAGTGGAGTGGAGTGGAGTGGCGTGGAGTGGAGTGGAGTGGAGTGGAGTGGAGTGGAGTGGAGTGGAGTGGAGTGGAGTGGAGTGGAGTGGAGTGGTGTGGAGAGGGGTGGAGTGGAGTGGAGTGGAGTGGAGTGGAGTGGAGTGGAGTGGAGTGGTGTGGAGTGGAATTGAGTGGAGAGGGGTGGAGTGGAGTGGAGTGGAGTGGAGTGGAGTGGTGTGGAGAGGGGTGGAGTGGAGTGGTGTTGTGTGGAGTGGAGAGGAGTGGAGTGGAGTGGAGTGGAGTAGTGTGCTGTGGAGTGGAGAGGAGTGGAGTGCTGTGGAGTGGAGAGGAGTGGAGTGGAGTGGAGTGGAGTGGCGTGGAGTGGAGTGGAGTGGAGTGGAGTGGAGTGGAGTGGAGTGGAGTGGAGTGGTGTGGAGAGGGGTGGAGTAGAGTGGAGTGGAGTGGAGTGGAGTGGAGTGGAGTGGAGTGGAGTGGTGTGGAGTGGAATTGAGTGGAGAGGGGTGGAGTGGAGTGGAGTGGAGTGGAGTGGGGTGGAGTGGAGAGGGGTGGAGTGGAGTGGAGTGGTGTGGAGAGGGGTGGAGTAGAGTGGAGTGGAGTGGAGTGGAGTGGAGTGGAGTGGAGTGGAGTGGAGTGGAGTGGAGTGGAGTGGAATTGAGTGGAGAGCGTTGGAGTAGAGTGGAGTGGAGTGGAGAGGAGTGGAGTGCTGTGGAGTGGAGAGGAGTGGAGTGCTGTGGAGTGGAGAGGAGTGGAGTGGAGTGGAGTGGAGGGGCGTGGAGTGGAGTGGAGTGGAGTGGAGTGGAGTGGAGTGGAGTGGAGTGGAGTGGAGTGGAGTGGAGTGGTGTGGAGAGGGGTGGAGTAGAGTGGAGTGGAGTGGAGTGGAGTGGAGTGGAGAGGAGTGGAGTGGAGTGGAGTGGTGTGGAGTGGAATTGAGTGGAGAGGGGTGGAGTGGAGTGGAGTGGAGTGGAGTGGAGTGGAGTGGAGTGGAGTGGAGTGGTGTGGAGAGGGGTGGAGTGGAGTGGTGTGGAGTGGAGTGGAGTGGAGTGGAGTGGAGTTGAGAGGTGTGGAGAGGTGTGGAGTGGAGTGGTGTGGTGTGGAGTGGAGAGGAGTGGAGTGGAGTGGAGTGGAGTGGTGTGGAGAGGGGTGGAGTGGAGTGGTGTGGTGTGGAGTTGAGAGGAGTGGAGTGGAGTGGAGTGGTGTGGAGTGGAGAGGAGTGGAGTGGAGTGGAGAGGAGAGGAGAGGAGTGGAGTGGAGTGGAGTGGAGTAGTGTGCTGTGGAGTGGAGAGGAGTGGAGTGCTGTGGAGTGGAGAGGAGTGGAGTGGAGTGGAGCGGAGTGGCGTGGAGTGGAGTGGAGTGGAGTGGAGTGGAGTGGTGTGGAGAGGGGTGGAGTAGAGTGGAGTGGAGTGGAGTGGAGTGGAGTGGAGTGGAGTGGAGTGGAGTGGAGTGGAGTGGAGTGGAGTGGTGTGGAGTGGAATTGAGTGGAGAGGGGTGGAGTGGAGTGGAGTGGAGTGGGGTGGAGTGGAGAGGGGTGGAGTGGAGTGGAGTGGTGTGGAGAGGGGTGGAGTAGAGTGGAGTGGAGTGGAGTGGAGTGGAGTGGAGTGGAGTGGAGTGGAGTGGAGTGGAGTGGAATTGAGTGGAGAGCGTTGGAGTAGAGTGGAGTGGAGTGGAGAGGAGTGGAGTGCTGTGGAGTGGAGAGGAGTGGAGTGGAGTGGAGTGGAGGGGCGTGGAGTGGAGTGGAGTGGAGTGGAGTGGAGTGGAGTGGAGTGGAGTGGAGTGGAGTGGAGTGGAGTGGAGTGGTGTGGAGAGGGGTGGAGTAGAGTGGAGTGGAGTGGAGAGGAGTGGAGTGGAGTGGAGTGGAGTGGAGTGGTGTGGAGTGGAATTGAGTGGAGAGGGGTGGAGTGGAGTGGAGTGGAGTGGAGTGGCGTGGAGTGGAGTGGAGTGGAGTGGAGTGGTGTGGAGAGGGGTGGAGTGGAGTGGTGTGGAGTGGAGTGGAGTGGAGTGGAGTGGAGTTGAGTGGTGTGGAGAGGTGTGGAGTGGAGTGGTGTGGTGTGGAGTGGAGAGGAGTGGAGTGGAGTGGAGTGTAGTGGTGTGGAGAGGGGTGGAGTGGAGTGGTGTGGTGTGGAGTGGAGAGGAGTGGAGTGGTGTGGTGTGGAGTGGAGAGGAGTGGAGTGGAGTGGAGTGGTGTGGAGTGGAGAGGAGTGGAGTGGAGTGGAGAGGAGAGGAGAGGAGTGGAGTGGAGTGGAGTGGAGTGGAGTGGAGTGGAGCGGAGTGGAGAGGAGAGGAGAGGAGTGGTGTGGAGTGGAGTGGAGTGGAGTAAAATAGAGTGGAGTGGAGTGGAGTGGAGTGGAGTGGAGTGGAGTGGAGTGGAGTGGAGTGGAGTGGAGTGGAGTGGAGTGGAGTGGAGTGGAGTGGAGTTGAGTGGTGTGGAGAGGTGTGGAGTGGAGTGGTGTGGTGTGGAGTGGAGAGGAGTGGAGTGGAGTGGAGTGTAGTGGTGTGGAGAGGGGTGGAGTGGAGTGGTGTGGTGTGGAGTGGAGAGGAGTGGGAGTGGTGTGGTGTGGAGTGGAGAGGAGTGGAGTGGAGTGGAGTGGTGTGGAGTGGAGAGGAGTGGAGTGGAGTGGAGAGGAGAGGAGAGGAGTGGAGTGGAGTGGAGTGGAGTGGAGTGGAGTGGAGCGGAGTGGAGAGGAGAGGAGAGGAGTGGTGTGGAGTGGAGTGGAGTGGAGTAAAATAGAGTGGAGTGGAGTGGAGTGAGTGAGTGGAGTGGAGTGGAGTGGAGTGGAGTGGAGTGGAGTGGAGTGGAGTGGAGTGTGTGGAGAGGGGTGGAGTAGAGTGGAGTGGAGTGGAGTGGAGTGGAAGTGGAGTGGAGTGGAGTGGAGTGGAGTGGAGTGGAGTGGTGTGGAGTGGAATTGAGTGGAGAGGGTGTGGAGTGGAGTGGAGTGGAGTGGCGTGGAGTGGAGTGGAGTGGAGTGGAGTGGTGTGGAGAGGGGTGGAGTGGAGTGGTGTGGAGTGGAGTGGAGTGGAGTGGAGTTGAGTGGTGTGGAGAGGTGTGGAGTGGAGTGGTGTGGTGTGGAGTGGAGAGGAGTGGAGTGGAGTGGAGTGGAGTGGTGTGGAGAGGGGTGGAGTGGAGTGGTGTGGTGTGGAGTGGAGAGGAGTGGAGTGGAGTGAGTGGTGTGGAGTGGAGAGGAGTGGAGTGGAGTGGAGAGGAGAGGAGAGGAGTGGAGTGGAGTGGAGTGGAGTGGAGTGGAGTGGAGTGGAGTGGAGCGGAGTGGAGAGGAGAGGATAGGAGTGGTGTGGAGTGGAGTGGAGTGGAGTAAAATAGAGTGGAGTGGAGTGGAGTGGAGTGGAGTGGAGTGGAGTGGAGTGGAGTGGAGTGGAGCGGAGTGGAGAGGAGAGGATAGGAGTGGTGTGGAGTGGAGTGGAGTGGAGTAAAATAGAGTGGAGTGGAGTGGAGTGGAGTGGAGTGGAGTGGAGTGGAGTGGAGTGGAGTGGAGTGGAGTGGAGTGGAGTGGAGCGGAGTGGAGAGGAGAGGAGTGTGTGAGTGGAGTGGAGTGGAGTAAAATAGAGTGGAGTGGAATTGAGTGGAGTGGAGTGGAGAGGAGTGGAGAGGAGTGGAGTGGACTAAAATGGAGTGGAGTGAAAGTGAGTGGAGTGGAGTGGAGTGGAGTGTAGTGGAGTGGAGTGGAGAGGGTTTTGGAGTGGAGTGGAGTGGAGTGGAGTGGAGTGGTGTCGAGTGGAATGAGTGGAGAGGGTTGGAGTGGAGTGGAGTGGAGTGTGAGTGGAGTGGAGTGGAGTGGAGTGGAGTGGAGTGGAGTGGAGTGGAGTGGAGTGGTGTGGAGTGGAGTGGATTAGAGTGGAGTGGAGTGGAGTGGAGCGGAGTGGAGTGGAGCGGAGTGGAGTGGAGTGGAGTGGAGAGGAGAGGAGTGATGTGATGTGGAGTGGAGTGGAGTGGATAAAATAGAGTGGAGTGGAATTGAGTGGAGAGGAGTGGAGTGGAGTGGAGTGGAGTGGAGTGGAGTGGAGTGGAGTGGAGTGGAGTGGAGTGGAGTGGAGAGGAGTGGAGAGGAGTGGAGAGGAGTGGAGTGGACTAAAATGGAGTGGAGTGAAAGTGAGTGGAGTGGAGTGGAGTGGAGTGGAGTGGAGTGGAGCGGAGCGGAGTGGAGAGGGTTGGAGTGGAGTGGAGTGGAGTGGAGTGGAGTGGTGTCGAGTGGAATTGAGTGGAGAGGGTTGGAGTGGAGTGGAGTGGAGTGGAGTGGAGTGGAGAGGAGTGGAGTGGAGTGGAGTGGAGTGGTGTGGAGTGGAGTGGATTAGAGTGGAGTGGAGTGGAGTGGAGCGGAGTGGAGTGGAGTGGAGTGGAGAGGAGAGGAGTGGTGTGGAGTGGAGTGGAGTGGAGTAAAATAGAGTGGAGTGGAATTGAGTTTAGAGGAGTGGAGTGGAGTGGAGAGGAGAGGAGTGGTGTGGAGTGGAGTGGAGTGGAGTAAAATAGAGTGGAGTGGAATTGAGTTTAGAGGAGTGAGTGGAGTGGAGTGGAGTGGAGTGGAGTGAGTGAGTGGAGTGGAGTGGAGTGGAGTGGAGTGTGAGTGGAGCGGAGTGGAGAGGGTTGGATTGGAGAGGGTTGGAGTGAGAGGAGGAGTGGAGTGGAGTGGAGTTGAGTGGAGTGGAGTGGGGTTGGAGAGGAGTGGAGAGGAGTGGAGAGGAGTGGAGTGGACTAAAATGGAGTGGAGTGGAGTGGAGTGGTGTCGAGTGGAATTGAGTGGAGAGGGTTGGAGTGGAGTGGAGTGGAGTGGAGTGGAGTGGACAGGAGTGGAGTGGAGTGGAGTGGTGTGGAGTGGAGTGGATTAGAGTGGAGTGGAGTGGAGTGGAGCGGAGTGGAGTGGAGTGGAGTGGAGAGGAGAGGAGTGGTGTGGAGTGGAGTGGAGTGGAGTAAAATAGAGTGGAGTGGAATTGAGTTTAGAGGAGTGGAGTGGAGTGGAGTGGAGTGGAGTGGAGTGGAGCGGAGTGGAGAGGGTTGGATTGGAGAGGGTTGGAGTGGAGAGGAGTGGAGTGGAGAGGTGTGGAGTGGAGTGGAGTGGAGTGGAGTGTAGTAAAATGGAGTGGAGTGGAATTGAGTGGAGAGGATTGGAGTGGATTGGAGTGGAGTGGAGTGGAGTGGAGTGGAGTGGAGTGGAGTGGAGTGGAGTGGAGAGGAGAGGAGTGGTGTGGAGTGGAGTGGTGTGGAGTGGAGTAAAATAGAGTGGAGTGGAAGTGGAGAGGAGTGGAGAGGAGTGGAGAGGAGTGGAGAGGAGTGGAGTGGACTAAAATGGAGTGGAGTGAAAGTGAGTGGAGTGGAGTGGAGTGGAGTGGAGTGGAGTGGAGTGGAGTGGAGTGGAGTGGAGTGGAGTGGAGTGGAGTGGAGTGGTGTGGAGCGGAGTGGAGAGGGTTGGAGTGGAGTGGAGTGGAGTGGAGTGGTGTCGAGTGAATAGAGTGGAGAGGGTTTAAGTAGAGTGGAGTGGAGTGGAGTAGTGTGGTGTGGAGTGGAGAGGAGTGGAGTGCTGTGGAGTGGAGAGGAGTGGAGTGGAGTGGAGTGGTGTGGAGTGGAGTGGAGTGGAGTGGAGTGGAGTGGAGAGGAGTGGAGTGGAGTGGTGTGGAGAGGGGTGGAGTGGAGTGGAGTGGAGTGGAGTGGAGTGGAGTGGTGTGGAGTGGAATTGAGTGGAGAGGGGTGGAGTGGAGTGGAGTGGAGTGGAGTGGAGTAGAGTGGTGTGGAGAGGGGTGGAGTGGAGTGGTGTGGAGTGGAGTGGAGTGGAGTGGAGTGGAGTGGAGTGGAGTGGAGCGGAGTGGAGAGGGTTGGAGTGGAGTGGAGTGGAGTGGAGTGGTGTAGAGTGGAATTGAGTGGAGAGGGTTGGAGTAGAGTGGAGTGGAGTGGAGTAGTGTGGTGTGGAGTGGAGAGGAGTGGAGTGCTGTGGAGTGGAGAGGAGTGGAGTGGAGTGGAGTGGTGTGGAGTGGAGTGGAGTGGAGTGGAGTGGAGTGGAGTGGAGAGGAGTGGAGTGGAGTGGTGTGGAGAGGGGTGGAGTGGAGTGGAGTGGAGTGGAGTGGAGTGGAGTGGAGTGGAGTGGAGTGGAGTGGAGTGGAGTGGAGTGGAGTGGTGTGGAGTGGAATTGAGTGGAGAGGGGTGGAGTGGAGTGGAGTGGAGTGGAGTGGAGTGGAGTAAAGTAGAGTGGTGTGGAGAGGGGTGGAGTGGAGTGGTGTGGTGTGGAGTGGAGAGGAGTGGAGTGGAGTGCTGTGGAGTGGAGAGGAGTGGAGTGGAGTGGAGTGGAGTGGAGAGGGGTGGAGTGGAGTGGAGTGGAGTGGTGTGGAGTGGAGTGGAGTGGAGTGGAGTGGAGTGGAGTGGAGTGGAGTGGAGAGGAGTGGAGTGGAGTGGAGTGGAGTGGAGTGGAGAGGAGTGGAGTGGAGTGGTGTGGAGAGGGGTGGAGTGGAGTGGAGTGGAGTGGAGTGGAGTGGAGTGGAGTGGAGTGGAGTTGAGTGGAGTGGAGTGGAATTGAGTGGAGAGGGGTGGAGTGGAGTGGAGTGGAGTGGAGTGGAGTGGAGTGGAGTGGAGTGGAGTGGAGTGGAGTGGAGTGGTGTGGAGAGGGGTGGAGTGGAGTGGTGTGGTGTGGAGTGGAGAGGGAGTGGAGTGGAGTGGAGTGCTGTGGAGTGGAGAGAAGAGGAGTGGAGTGGAGTGGAGTGGAGAGGTGTGGAGTGGAGTGGAGTGGTGTGGTGTGGGGTGGAGTGGAGTGGAGTGGAGTGGTGTGGAGTGGAGTGGATTGAGTGGAGAGGGTTGGAGTAGAGTGCAGTGGAGTGGAGTGGTGTGGAGAGGGGTGGAGTAGAGTGGAGTGGAGTGGAGTGGAGTGGAGTGGAGTGGAGTGGAGTGGAGTGGAGTGGAGTGGAGTGGAGTGGAGTGGTGTGGAGAGGGGTGGAGTGGTGTGGTGTGGTGTGGAGTGGAGAGGAGTGGAGTGGAGTGGAGTGCTATGGAGTGGAGAGGAGTGGAGTGGAGTGGAGTGGAGTGGAGTGGAGTGGAGAGGGGTGGAGTGGAGTGGAGTGGAGTGGTGTGGAGAGGGGTGGAGTAGAGTGGAGTGGAGTGGAGTGGAGTGGTGTGGAGAGGGGTGGAGTAGAGTGGAGTGGTGTGGAGTGGAGTGGAGTGGAGTGGAGTGGAGTGGAATTGAGTGGAGAGGGTTGGAGTAGAGTGGAGTGGAGTGGAGTAGTGTGGTGTGGAGTGGAGAGGAGTGGAGTGCTGTGGAGTGGAGAGGAGTGGAGTGGAGTGGCGTGGAGTGGCGTGGAGTGGAGTGGAGTGGAGTGGAGTGGAGTGGAGTGGAGTGGAGTGGAGAGGGGTGGAGTGGAGTGGAGTGGAGTGGTGTGGAGAGGGGTGGAGTAGAGTGGAGTGGAGTGGAGTGGAGTGGTGTGGAGAGGGGTGGAGTAGAGTGGAGTGGAGTGGAGTGGAGTGGAGTGGAGTGGAGTGGAGTGGAGTGGAATTGAGTGGAGAGGGTTGGAGTAGAGTGGAGTGGAGTGGAGTAGTGTGGTGTGGAGTGGAGAGGAGTGGAGTGCTGTGGAGTGGAGAGGAGTGGAGTGGAGTGGCGTGGAGTGGCGTGGAGTGGAGTGGAGTGGAGTGGAGTGGAGTGGAGTGGAGAGGGGTGGAGTGGAGTGGAGTGGAGTGGTGTGGAGAGGGGTGGAGTAGAGTGGAGTGGAGTGGAGTGGAGTGGTGTGGTGTGGTGTGGTGTGGAGAGGAGTGGAGTGGAGTGGAGTGCTATGGAGTGGAGAGGAGTGGAGTGGAGTGGAGTGGGAGTGGAGTGGAGTGGAGAGGGGTGGAGTGGAGTGGAGTGGAGTGGTGTGGAGGGGGTGGAGTAGAGTGGAGTGGAGTGGAGTGGAGTGGTGTGGAGAGGGGTGGAGTAGAGTGGAGTGGAGTGGAGTGGAGTGGAGTGGAGTGGAGTGGAGTGGAGTGGAATTGAGTGGAGAGGGTTGGAGTAGAGTGGAGTGGAGTGGAGTAGTGTGGTGTGGAGTGGAGAGGAGTGGAGTGCTGTGGAGTGGAGTGGAGTGGAGTGGAGTGGAGTGGAGTGGAATTGAGTGGAGAGGGTTGGAGTAGAGTGGAGTGGAGTGGAGTGGTGTGGAGAGGGGTGGAGTAGAGTGGAGTGGAGTGGAGTGGAGTGGAGTGGAGTGGTGTGGAGTGGAATTGAGTTGAGAGGGGTGGAGTGGAGTGGAGTGGAGTGGAGTGGAGTGGAGTGGAGTGGAGTGGGAGTGGAGTGGAGTGGAGTGGAGTGGTGTAGAGAGGGTGGAGTGGAGTGGTGTGGTGTGGAGTGGAGTGGAGTGGTGTTGAGAGGGGTGGAGTAGAGTGGAGTGGAGTGGAGTGGAGTGGAGTGGAGTGGAGTGGAATTGAGTGGAGAGGGTTGGAGTAGAGTGGAGTGGAGTGGAGTAGTGTGGTGTGGAGTGGAGAGGAGTGGAGTGCTGTGGAGTGGAGAGGAGTGGAGTGGAGTGGCGTGGAGTGGCGTGGAGAGGAGTGGAGTGGAGTGGAGTGGAGTGGAGTGGGTGGAGTGGAGTGGAGTGGAGTGGAGTGGAGTGGAGTGGAGTGGAGTGGAGTGGAGTGGAGAGGAGTGGAGTGGAGTGGAGTGGAGTGGAGTGGTGTGGAGAGGGGTGGAGTAGAGTGGAGTGGAGTGGAGTGGAGTAGTGTGGTGTGGAGTGGAGAGGAGTGGAGTGCTGTGGAGTGGAGAGGAGTGGAGTGGAGTGGCGTGGAGTGGAGTGGAGTGGAGTGGAGTGGAGTGGAGAGGAGGTGTGGAGAGAGGTGGAGTAGAGTGGAGTGGAGTGGAGTGGAGTGGAGTGGAGTGGAGTGGAGTGGAGTGGAGTGGAGTGGAGTGGTGTGGAGAGGGGTGGAGTGGAGTGGTGTGGTGTGGAGTGGAGAGGAGTGGAGTGGAGTGGAGTGCTGTGGAGTGGAGAGGAGTGGAGTGGAGTGGAGTGGAGTGGAGTGGAGTGGAGTGGAGTGGAGTGGAGTGGAGTGGAGAGGGGTGGAGTGGAGTAGAGTGGAGTGGTGTGGAGAGGGGTGGAGTAGAGTGGAGTGGAGAGGAGTGGAGTGGAGTGGAGTGGAGTGGTGTGGAGAGAGGTGGAGTAGAGTGGAGTGGAGTGGAGTGGAGTGGAGTGGAGTGGAGTGGAGTGGAGTGGAGTGGTGTGGAGAGGGGTGGAGTGGAGTGGTGTGGTGTGGAGTGGAGAGGAGTGGAGTGGAGTGGAGTGCTGTGGAGTGGAGAGGAGTGGAGTGGAGTGGAGTGGAGTGGAGTGGAGTGGAGTGGAGTGGAGTGGAGTGGAGTGGAGTGGAGAGGGGTGGAGTGGAGTAGAGTGGAGTGGTGTGGAGAGGGGTGGAGTAGAGTGGAGTGGAGTGGAGTGGAGTGGAGTGGAGTGGAGTGGAGTGGAGTGGAGTGGAGTGGAATTGAGTGGAGAGGGTGGAGTAGAGTGGAGTGGAGTGGTGTAGTGTGGTGTGGAGTGGAGAGGAGTGGAGTGCTGTGGAGTGGAGAGGAGTGGAGTGGAGTGGAGTGGAGTGGAATGGAGTGGAGTGGAGTGGAGTGGAGTGGAGTGGAGAGGAGTGGAGTGGAGTGGAGTGGAGTGGAGTGGAGTGGAGTGGAGTGGTGTGGAGAGGGGTGGAGTAGAGTGAGTGGAGTGGAGTGGAGTGGAGTGGAGTAGTGTGGTGTGGAGTGGAGAGGAGTGGAGTGCTGTGGAGTGGAGAGGAGTGGAGTGGAGTGGCGTGGAGTGGAGTGGAGTGGAGTAGCGTGGAGAGGAGTGGAGTGGAGTGGAGTGGAGTGGAGTGGTGTGGAGAGGGGTGCGAGTAGAGTGGAGTGGAGTGGAGTGGAGTGGAGTGGAGTGGAGTGGTGTGGAGTGGAATTGAGTGGAGAGGGGTGGAGTGGGGTGGAGTGGAGTGGGGTGGAGTGGAGTGGAGTGGAGTGGAGTGGTGTGGAGAGGGGTGGAGTGGAGTGGTGTGGTGTGGAGTGGAGAGGAGTGGAGTGGAGTGGAGTGCTGTGGAGTGGAGAGGAGTGGAGTGGAGTGGAGTGGAGTGGAGTGGAGTGGAGAGGGGTGGAGTGGAGTGGAGTGGTGTGGAGAGGGGTGGAGTAGAGTGGAGTGGAGTGGAGTGGAGTGGAGTGGAGTGGAGTGGTGTGGAGTGGAGTGAGTGGAGTGGAGTGGAATTCAGTGGAGAGGGTTGGAGTAGAGTGGAGTGGAGTGGAGAGGAGTGGAGTGCTGTGGAGTGGAGAGGAGTGGAGTGGAGTGGAGTGGCGTGGAGTGGAGTGGAGTGGAGTGGAGTGGTGTGGAGAGGGGTGGAGTGGAGTGGAGTGGAGTGGAGTGGAGTGGAGTGGAGTGGAGTGGAGTGGAGTGGAGTGGAGTGGATTGGAGTGGAGTGGAGTGGAGTGGAGTGGTGTGGAGTGGAATTGAGTGGAGAGGGGTGGAGTGGAGTGGAGTGGAGTGGAGTGGAGTGGAGTGGAGTGGAGTGGAGTGGTGTGGAGAGGGGTGGAGTGGAGTGGAGTGGAGTGGAGTGGAGTGGATTGGAGTGGAGTGGAGTGGAGTGGTGTGGAGTGGAATTGAGTGGAGTGGAGTGGAGTGGTGTGGAGTGGAGAGGAGTGGAGTGGAGTGGAGTGGAGAGGGGTGGAGTAGACTGGAGTGGAGTGGCGTGTAGTGGAGTGGAGTGGAGTGGAGTGAGTGGAGTGGAGTGGAGTGGTGTGGAGAGGGGTGGAGTGGAGTGTTGTGGAGAGGGGTGGAGTAGAGTGGAGTGGAGTGGAGTGGAGTGGAGTGGAGTAGAGTGGAGTGGTGTGGAGTAGAATTGAGTGGAGAGGGGTGGAGTGGAGTGGAGTGGAGTGGAGTGGAGTGGAGTGGAGTGGAGTGGTGTGGAGAGGGGTGGAGTGGAGTGGTGTGGTGTGGAGTGGAGTGGAGTGTTGTGGTGTGGAGTGGAGAGGAGTGGAGTGGAGTGGAGTGCTGTGAGGTGGAGAGGAGTGGAGTGGAGTGGAGTGGAGTGGAGAGGGGTGGAGGTGAGGTGGAGTGGAGTGGAGTGGAGTGGAGTGGTGTGGAGAGGGGTGGAGTAGAGTGAGTGGAGTGGAGTGGAGTGGAGTGGAGTGGAGTGGAGTGGTGTGGAGTGGAGTGGAGTGGAGTGGAGTGGAGTGGAGTGGAGTGGAGTGGAGTGGAGTGGAGTGGAGTGGAGTGGTGTGGAGAGGGGTGGAGTGGAGTGGAGTGGAGTGGAGTGGAGTGGATGGAGTGGAGTGGAGTGGAGTGGTGTGGAGTGGAATTGAGTGGAGTGGAGTGGAGTGGTGTGGAGTGGAGAGGAGTGGAGTGGAGTGGAGTGGAGAGGGGTGGAGTAGACTGGAGTGGAGTGGCGTGGAGTGGAGTGGAGTGGGTGGAGTGGAGTGGAGTGGAGTGGAGTGGAGTGGAGTGGTGTGGAGAGGGGTGGAGTGGAGTGTTGTGGAGAGGGGTGGAGTAGAGTGGAGTGGAGTGGAGTGGAGTGGAGTGGAGTGGAGTGGAGTGGAGTAGAGTGGAGTGGTGTGGAGTAGAATTGAGTGGAGAGGGGTGGAGTGGAGTGGAGTGGAGTGGAGTGGAGTGGAGTGGAGTGGTGTGGAGAGGGGTGGAGTGGAGTGGTGTGGTGTGGAGTGGGAGTGTTGTGGTGTGGAGTGGAGAGGAGTGGAGTGGAGTGGAGTGCTGTGGAGTGGAGAGGAGTGGAGTGGAGTGGAGTGGGAGTGGAGAGGGGTGGAGTGGAGTGGAGTGGAGTGGAGTGGAGTGGTGTGGAGATGGGTGGAGTAGAGTGGAGTGGAGTGGAGTGGAGTGGAGTGGAGTGGAGTGGAGTGGTGTGGAGTGGAGTGGTGGAGTGGAGTGGAGTGGAGTGGGTGGAGTGCTGTGGAGTGGAGAGGAGTGGAGTGGAGTGGAGTGGAGTAGTGTGGAGTGGAGTGGAGTGGAGTGGAGTGGAGAGGGGTGGAGTGGAGTGGAGTGGAGTGGAGTGGCGTGGAGTGGAGTGGAGTGGAGTGGAGTGGAGTGGTGTGGAGAGGGGTGGAGTAGAGTGGAGTGGAGTGGAGTGGAGTGGAGTGGAGTGGAGTGGAGTGAGTGGAGTGGAGTGGAGGTGGAGTGGTGTGGAGTGGAATTGAGTGGAGAGGGGTGGAGTGGAGTGGAGTGGAGTGGGGTGGAGTGGAGTGGAGTGGAGTGGTGTGGAGAGGGGTGGAGTGGAGTGGTGTGGTTTGGAGTGGAGAGGAGTGGAGTGGAGTGGAGTGGAGTGGAGTGGAGTGGAGTGGTGTGGAGTGGAGTGGAGTGGAGTGGAGTGGAGTGGAGTGGAGTGGAGTGGAGTGGAGTGGAGTGGAGTGCTGTGGAGTGGAGAGGAGTGGAGTGGAGTGGAGTGGAGTAGTGTGGAGTGGAGTGGAGTGGAGTGGAGTGGAGAGGGGTGGAGTGGAGTGGAGTGGAGTGGAGTGGCGTGGTTGGAGTGGAGTGGAGTGGAGTGGAGTGGAGTGGAGTGGAGTGGAGTGGAGTGGAGTGGTGTGGAGAGGGGTGGAGTTAGAGTGGAGTGGAGTGGAGTGGAGGGAGTGGAGTGGAGTGGATGAGTGGAGTGGAGTGGAGGTGGTGTGGAGTGGAATTGAGTGGAGAGGGGTGGAGTGGAGTGGAGTGGAGTGGGGTGGAGTGGAGTGGAGTGGAGTGGAGTGGTGTGGAGAGGGGTGGAGTGGAGTGGTTGTGGTGTGGAGTGGAGAGGAGTGGAGTGGGGAGTGGAGTGGAGTGAGTGGACGTGGAGTGGTGTGGAGTGGATTGAGTGGAGAGGGGTGGAGTGGGTTGGAGTGGAGTGGGGTGGAGTGGAGTGGAGTGGAGTGGAGTGGAGTGGAGTGGTGTGGAGAGGGGTGGAGTGGAGTGGTGTGGTGTGGAGTGGAGAGGAGTGGAGTGGAGTGGAGTGCTGTGGATGTTGAGAGGAGTGGAGTGGAGTGGAGAGGGGTGGAGTGGAGTGGAGTGGTGTGGGAGAGGGGTGGAGTAGAGTGGAGTGGAGTGGAGTGGAGTGGAGTGGAGTGGAGTGGAATTCAGTGGAGAGGGTTGGAGTAGAGTGGAGTGGAGTGGAGAGGAGTGGAGTGCTGTGGAGTGGAGAGGAGTGGAGTGGAGTGGAGTGGCGTGGAGTGGAGTGGAGTGGTGTGGAGTGAGTGGAGTGGAGTGGTGTGGAGAGGGGTGGAGTGGAGTGGAGTGGAGTGGAGTGGATTGGAGTGGAGTGGAGTGGAGTGGTGTGGAGTGGAACTGAGTGGAGAGGGGTGGAGTGGAGTGGAGTGGAGTGGAGTGGAGTGGAGTGGAGTGGAGTGGAGTGGTGTGGAGAGGGGGTGGAGTGGAGTGGTGTTGTGTGGAGTGGAGAGGAGTGGAGTGGAGTGGAGTGGAGTGGAGTGGAGTGGAGTGGAGTGGAGTGGAGTGGTTGTGGAGAGGGGTGGAGTAGAGTGGAGTGGAGTGGAGTGGAGTGGAGTGGAGTGGAGGTGGAGTGGAGTGGAGTGGAGTGGAGTGGAGTGGAGTGGAGTGGAGTGGAGTGAATTGAGTGGAGAGGGGTGGAGTGGAGTGGAGTGGAGTGGCGTGGAGTGGAGTGGAGTGGAGTGGAGTGGTGTGGAGAGGGGTGGAGTGGAGTGGTGTGGAGTGGAGTGGAGTGGAGTGGAGTTGAGTGGTGTGGAGAGGGGTGGAGTGGAGTGGTGTGGTGTGGAGTGGAGAGGAGTGGAGTGGAGTGGAGTGGAGTGGAGTGGTTGTGGAGAGGGGGTGGAGTGGAGTGGTGTGGTGTGGAGTGGAGAGGAGTGGAGTGGAGTGGAGTGGAGTGGTGTGGAGTGGAGTGGTGTGGAGTGGAGAGGAGTGGAGTGGAGTGGAGTGGAGAGGGTGGAGTGGAGTGGAGTGGAGTGGAGTGGAGTGGAGTGGAGTGGTGTGGAGTGGAGTGGAGTGGTGTGGAGTGGAATTGAGTGGAGAGGGGTGGAGTGGAGTGGAGTGGAGTGGAGTGGAGTGGAGTGGAGTGGAGTGCTGTGGAGTGGAGAGGGAGTGGAGTGGAGTGGAGTGGAGTGGAGTGGAGTGGCGTGGAGTGGAGTGGAGTGGAGTGGAGTGGAGTGGTGTGGAGAGGGGTGGAGTAGAGTGGAGTAGAGTGGAGTGGAGTGGAGTGGAGTGGAGTGGCGTGGAGTGGAGTGGAGTGGAGTGGAGTGGTGTGGAGAGGGGTGGAGTAGAGTGGAGTGGAGTGGAGTGGAGTGGAGTGGAGTGGAGTGGAGTGGAGTGGAGTGGAGTGGAGTGGAGTGGTGTGGAGTGGAGTGGAGTGGTGTGGAGTGGAATTGAGTGGAGAGGGGTGGAGTGGAGTGGAGTGGAGTGGAGTGGAGTGGAGTGGAGTGGAGTGGAGTGGAGTGCTGTGGAGTGGAGAGGAGTGGAGTGGAGTGGAGTGGAGTGGCGTGGAGTGGAGTGGAGTGGAGTGGAGTGGAGTGGAGTGGAGTGGAGTGGAGTGGAGTGGGAGTGGTGTGGAGAGGGGTGGAGTAGAGTGGAGTAGAGTGGAGTGGAGTGGAGTGGAGTGGAGTGAGTGGAGTGGAGTGGAGTGGAGTGGAGTGGAGTGGAGTGGTGTGGAGTGGAATTGAGTGGAGAGGGGTGGAGTGGAGTGGAGTGGAGTGGAGTGGCGTGGAGTGGAGTGGAGTGGAGTGGAGTGAGTGGTGTGGAGAGGGGTGGAGTGGAGTGGTGTGGAGTGGAGTGGAGTGGAGTGGAGTTGAGTGGTTTGGAGAGGGGTGGAGTGGAGTGGTGTGGTGTGGAGTGGAGAGGAGTGGAGTGGAGTGGAGTGGAGTGGAGTGGTGTGGAGAGGGGTGGAGTGGAGTGGTGTGGTGTGGAGTGGAGAGGAGTGGAGTGGAGTGGAGTGGAGTGGTGTGGAGTGGAGTGGTGTGGAGTGGAGAGGAGTGGAGTGGAGTGGAGTGGAGTGGAGAGGGGTGGAGTGGAGTGGAGTGGAGTGGCGTGGAGTGGAGTGGAGTGGAGTGGAGTGGAGTGGTGTGGAGAGGGGTGGAGTAGAGTGGAGTGGAGTGGAGTGGAGTGGAGTGGAGTGGAGTGGAGTGGAGTGGTGTGGAGTGGAGTGGAGTGGTGTGGAGTGGAATTGAGTGGAGAGGGGTGGAGTGGAGTGGAGTGGAGTGGAGTGGAGTGGAGTGGAGTGGTGTGGAGAGGGGTGGAGTGGAGTGGTGTGGAGTGGAGTGGAGTGGAGTGGAGTGGTGTGCAGAGGGGTGGAGTGGAGTGGTGTGGTGTGGAGTGGAGAGGAGTGGAGTGGAGTGGAGTGGAGTGGAGTTGAGTTGTGTGGAGAGGGGTGGAGTGGAGTGGTGTGGTGTGGAGTGGAGAGGAGTGGAGTGGAGTGGAGTGCTGTGGAGTGGAGAGGAGTGGAGAGGGGTGGAGTGGAGTGGAGTGGAGTGGAATTCAGTGGAGAGGGTTGGAGTAGAGTGGAGTGGAGTGGAGAGGAGTGGAGTGCTGTGGAGTGGAGAGGAGTGGAGTGGAGTGGAGTGGCGTGGAGTGGAGTGGAGTGGAGTGGAGTGGAGTGGAGTGGTGTGGAGTGGAGTGGAGTGGAGTGGAGTGGAGTGGAGTGGAGTGGATTGGAGTGGAGTGGAGTGGAGTGGTGTGGAGTGGAATTGAGTGGAGAGGGGTGGAGTGGAGTGGGGTGGAGTGGAGTGGAGTGGAGTGGAGTGGAGTGGAGTGGAGTGGAGTGGAGTGGAGTGGAGTGGAGTGGAGTGGTGTGGAGAGGGGTGGAGTGGAGTGGAGTGGAGTGGAGTGGATTGGAGTGTAGTGGAGTGGAGTGGTGTGGAGTGGAATTGAGTGGAGAGGGGTGGAGTGGAGTGGAGTGGAGTGGAGTGGAGTGGAGTGGAGTGGTGTGGAGGGGGTGGAGTGGAGAGGAGTGGAGTGGAGTGGAGTGGTGTGGAGTGGAGTGGAGTGGAGTGGAGAGGGGTGGAGTGGCGTGGAGTGGAGTGGCGTGGAGTGGAGTGGAGTGGAGTGGAGTGGAGTGGTGTGGAGAGGGGTGGAGTGGAGTGGTGTGGAGAGGGGTGGAGTGGAGTGGTGTGGAGAGGGGTGGAGTAGAGTGGAGTGGAGTGGAGTGGGGTGGAGTGGAGTGGTGTGGTGTGGAGTGGAGAGGAGTGGAGTGGAGTGGAGTGCTGTGGAGTGGAGAGGAGTGGAGAGGGGTGGAGTGGAGTGGAGTGGAGTGGAATTCAGTGGAGAGGGTTGGAGTAGAGTGGAGTGGAGTGGAGAGGAGTGGAGTGCTGTGGAGAGGGGTGGAGTAGAGTGGAGTGGAGTGGAGTGGAGTGGAGTGGAGTGGAGTGGAGGGGAGTGGAGTGGAGTGGAGTGGTGTGGAGTGGAATTGAGTGGAGAGGGGTGGAGTGGAGTGGAGAGGAGTGGAGTGGCGTGGAGTGGAGTGGAGTGGATTGGAGTGGTGTGGAGAGGGGTGGAGTGGAGTGGAGTGGTGTGGAGAGGGGTGGAGTAGAGTGGAGTGGAGTGGAGTGGAGTGGAGTGGAGTGGAGTGGAGTGGAGTGGAGTGGAGTGGAATTGAGTGGAGAGGGTGTGAGTAGAGTGGAGTGGAGTTGTGTAGTGTGGTGTGGAGTGGAGAGGAGTGGAGTGCTGTGGAGTGGAGAGGAGTGGAGTGGAGTGGCATGGAGTAGAGTGGAGTGGAGTGGCGTGGAGTGGAGTGGAGTGCAGTGGAGTGGAGAGGAGTGGAGTGGAGTGGAGTGGAGTGGTGTGGAGAGGGGTGGAGTAGAGTGGAGTGGAGTGGAGTGGAGTGGAGTGGAGTGGAGTGGAGTGGAGTGGAATTGAGTGGAGAGGGTTTGAGTAGAGTGGAGTGGAGTGGTGTAGTGTGGTGTGGAGTGGAGAGGAGTGGAGTGGAGTGGAGTGGAGAGGAGTGGAGTGGAGTGGCGTGGAGTGGAGTGGAGTGGAGTGGAGTGGAGTGGAGTGGAGTGGAGTGGAGTGGAGTGGAGTGGAGTGGAGTGGAGTGGAGTGGAGTGGAGTGGAGTGGAGTGGAGTGGAGTGGAGTAGTGTGGTGTGGAGTGGAGAGGAGTGGAGTGCTGTGGAGTGGAGAGGAATGGAGTGGAGTGGCGTGGAGTGGAGTGGAGTGGAGTGGAGTGGAGTGGAGAGGAGTGGAGTGGAGTGGAGTGGTGTGGAGAGGGGTGGAGTAGAGTGGAGTGGAGTGGAGTGGAGTGGAGTGGAGTGGAGTGGAGTGGAGTGGTGTGGAGAGGGGTGGAGTGGAGTGGTGTGGTGTGGAGTGGAGAGGAGTGGAGTGGAGTGGAGTGGAGTGGAGTGGAGTGGAGAGGAGTGGAGTGGAGTGGAGTGGAGTGGAGTGGAGTGGAGAGGGGTGGAGTGGAGTGGAGTGGAGTGGTGTGGAGAGGGGTGGAGTAGAGTGGAGTGGAGTGGAGTGGAGAGGGGTGGAGTAGAGTGGAGTGGAGTGGAGTGGAGTGGAGTGGAGTGGAGTGGAGTGGAGTGGAGTGGAGTGGAGTGGAGTGGAGTGGAGTGGAGTGGAGTGGAGTAGTGTGGTGTGGAGTGGAGAGGAGTGGAGTGCTGTGGAGTGGAGAGGAGTGGAGTGGAGTGGCGTGGAGTGGAGTGGAGTGGAGTGGAGTGGAGTGGAGTGGAGTGGAGTGGAGAGGAGTGGAGTGGAGTGGAGTGGTGTGGAGAGGGGTGGAGTAGAGTGGAGTGGAGTGGAGTGGAGTGGAGTGGAGTGGAGTGGAGTGGAGTGGTGTGGAGAGGGGTGGAGTGGAGTGGTGTGGTGTGGAGTGGAGAGGAGTGGAGTGGAGTGGAGTGGAGTGGAGTGGAGAGGAGTGGAGTGGAGTGGAGTGGAGTGGAGTGGAGAGGGGTGGAGTGGAGTGGAGTGGAGTGGTGTGGAGAGGGGTGGAGTAGAGTGGAGTGGAGTGGAGTGGAGTGGAGTGGAGTGGAGTGGAGTGGAGTGGTGTGGAGTGGAATTGAGTTGAGAGGGGTGGAGTGGAGTGGAGTGGAGTGGAGTGGAGTGGAGTGGAGTGGAGTGGAGTGGAGTGGAGTGGAGTGGTGTAGAGAGGGGTGGAGTGGAGTGGTGTGGTGTGGAGTGGAGAGGAGTGGAGTGGAGTGGAGTGCTGTGGAGTGGAGAGGAGTGGAGTGGTGTGGAGTGGAGTGGAGTGGAGTGGAGTGGAGTGGTGTAGAGAGGGGTGGAGTGGAGTGGTGTGGTGTGGAGTGGAGAGGAGTGGAGTGGAGTGGAGTGCTGTGGAGTAGAGAGGAGTGGAGTGGAGTGGAGTGGAGTGGAGTGGAGTGGAGTGGAGTGGAGTGGAGTGGAGAGGGGTGGAGTAGAGTGGAGTGGAGTGGAGTGGAGTGGAGTGGAGTGGAGTGGAGTGGAGTGGAGTGGAGTGGAATATAGTGGAGAGGGTTTTAGTAGAGTGGAGTGGAGTGGTGTAGTGTGGTGTGGAGTGGAGAGGGGTGGAGTGGAGTAGTGTGGTGTGGAGTGGAGAGGAGTGGAGTGCTGTGGAGTGGAGAGGAGTGGAGTGGAGTGGCGTGGAGTGGAGTGGAGTGGAGTGGAGTGGAGTGGAGTGGAGTGGAGTGGAGTGGAGAGGAGTGGAGTGGAGTGGAGTGGTGTGGAGAGGGGTGGAGTAGAGTGGAGTGGAGTGGAGTGGAGTGGAGTGGAGTGGAGTGGTGTGGAGAGGGGTGGAGTGGAGTGGTGTGGTGTGGAGTGGAGAGGAGTGGAGTGGAGTGGAGTGGAGTGGAGTGGAGAGGAGTGGAGTGGAGTGGAGTGGAGTGGAGTGGAGAGGGGTGGAGTGGAGTGGAGTGGAGTGGTGTGGAGAGGGGTGGAGTAGAGTGGAGTGGAGTGGAGTGGAGTGGAGTGGAGTGGAGTGGAGTGGAGTGGTGTGGAGTGGAATTGAGTTGAGAGGGGTGGAGTGGAGTGGAGTGGAGTGGAGTGGAGTGGAGTGGAGTGGAGTGGAGAGGGGTGGAGTGGAGTGGAGTGGTGTAGAGAGGGGTGGAGTGGAGTGGTGTGGTGTGGAGTGGAGAGGAGTGGAGTGGAGTGGAGTGCTGTGGAGTGGAGAGGAGTGGAGTGGTGTGGAGTGGAGTGGAGTGGAGTGGAGTGGAGTGGTGTAGAGAGGGGTGGAGTGGAGTGGTGTGGTGTGGAGTGGAGAGGAGTGGAGTGGAGTGGAGTGCTGTGGAGTAGAGAGGAGTGGAGTGGAGTGGAGTGGAGTGGAGTGGAGTGGAGTGGAGTGGAGAGGGGTGGAGTAGAGTGGAGTGGAGTGGAGTGGAGTGGAGTGGAGTGGAGTGGAGTGGAGTGGAGTGGAGTGGAGTGGAATATAGTGGAGAGGGTTTTAGTAGAGTGGAGTGGAGTGGTGTAGTGTGGTGTGGAGTGGAGAGGGGTGGAGTGGAGTGGTGTGGTGTGGAGTGGAGAGGAGTGGAGTGGAGTGGAGTGCTGTGGAGTGGAGAGGAGTGGAGTGGAGTGGAGTGGAGAGGGGTGGAGTGGAGTGGAGTGGAGTGGTGTGGAGAGGGGTGGAGTAGAGTGGAGTGGAGTGGAGTGGAGTGGAGTGGAGTGGAGTGGAGTGGAGTGGAGTGGAGTGGAGTGGTGTGGAGTGGAATTGAGTTGAGAGGGGTGGAGTGGAGTGGAGTGGAGTGGAGTGGAGTGGAGTGGAGTGGTGTGGAGTGGAATTGAGTTGAGAGGGGTGGAGTGGAGTGGAGTGGAGTGGAGTGGAGTGGAGTGGAGTGGAGTGGAGTGGAGTGGAGTGGAGTGGAGTGGAGTGGTGTAGAGAGGGGTGGAGTGGAGTGGTGTGGTGTGGAGTGGAGAGGAGTGGAGTGGAGTGGAGTGCTGTGAGGTGGAGAGGAGTGGAGTGGAGTGGAGTGGAGAGGGGTGGAGTGGAGTGGAGTGGAGTGGAGTGGAGTGGAGTGGAGTGGAGAGGGGTGGAGTAGAGTGGAGTGGAGTGGAGTGGAGTGGAGTGGAGTGGAGTGGAGTGGTGTGGAGTGGAATTGAGTGGAGAGGGGTGGAGTGGAGTGGAGTGGAGTGGAGTGGCGTGGAGTGGAGTGGAGTGGAGTGGTGTGGAGAGGGGTGGAGTGGAGTGGAGTGGAGTGGTGTGGAGAGGGGTGGAGTAGAGTGGAGTGGAGTGGAGTGGAGTGGAGTGGAGTGGAGAGGAGTGGAGTGGAGTGGAGTGGAGTGGAATTGAGTGGAGAGGGTTTGAGTAGAGTGGAGTGGAGTGGTGTAGTGTGGTGTGGAGTGGAGAGGAGTGGAGTGCTGTGGAGTGGAGAGGAGTGGAGTGGAGTGGCGTGGAGTGGAGTGGAGTGGAGTGGTGTGGAGTGGAATTGAGTTGAGAGGGGTGGAGTGGAGTGGAGTGGAGTGGAGTGGAGTGGAGTGGAGTGGAGTGGAGTGGAGTGGAGTGGAGTGGTGTAGAGAGGGGTGGAGTGGAGTGGTGTGGTGTGGAGTGGAGAGGAGTGGAGTGGAGTGGAGTGCTGTGAGGTGGAGAGGAGTGGAGTGGAGTGGAGTGGAGTGGAGTGGAGTGGAGTGGAGTGGAGTGGAGTGGAGTGGAGTGGAGTGGAGTGGAGTGGTGTAGAGAGGGGTGGAGTGGAGTGGTGTGGTGTGGAGTGGAGAGGAGTGGAGTGGAGTGGAGTGCTGTGGAGTGGAGAGGAGTGGAGTGGAGTGGAGTGGAGTGGAGAGGGGTGGAGTGGAGTGGAGTGGAGTGGAGTGGAGTGGAGTGGAGTGGAGTGGAGTGGAGTGGAGTGGTGTGGAGAGGGGTGGAGTGGAGTGGTGTGGTGTGGAGTGGAGAGGAGTGGAGTGGAGTGGAGTGCTGTGGAGTGGAGAGGAGTGGAGTGGAGTGGAGTGGAGTGGAGTGGAGTGGAGTGGAGTGGAGTGGAGTGGAGTGGAGAGGGGTGGAGTGGAGTGGAGTGGAGTGGTGTGGAGAGGGGTGGAGTAGAGTGGAGTGGAGTGGAGTGGAGTGGAGTGGAGTGGAGTGGAATTGAGTTGAGAGGGGTGGAGTGGAGTGGAGTGGAGTGGAGTGGAGTGGAGTGGAGTGGAGTGGAGTGGAGTGGAGTGGAGTGGAGTGGTGTAGAGAGGGGTGCAGTGGAGTGGTGTGGTGTGGAGTGGAGAGGAGTGGAGTGGAGTGGAGTGCTGTGGAGTGGAGAGGAGTGGAGTGGAGTGGAGTGGAGTGGAGTGGAGAGGGGTGGAGTGGAGTGGAGTGGAGTGGAGAGGAGTGGAGTGGAGTGGAGTGGAGTGGAGTGGAGTGGAGTGGAGTGGAGTGGAGTGGAGTGGAGTGGAGTGGTGTAGAGAGGGGTGGAGTGGAGTGGTGTGGTGTGGAGTGGAGAGGAGTGGAGTGGAGTGGAGTGCTGTGGAGTGGAGAGGAGTGGAGTGGAGTGGAGTGGAGTGGAGAGGGGTGGAGTGGAGTGGAGTGGAGTGGAGTGGAGTGGAGTGGAGTGGAGTGGTGTGGAGAGGGGTGGAGTGGAGTGGTGTGGTGTGGAGTGGAGAGGAGTGGAGTGGAGTGGAGTGCTGTGGAGTGGAGAGGAGTGGAGTGGAGTGGAGTGGAGTGGAGTGGAGAGGGGTGGAGTGGAGTGGAGTGGAGTGGAGTGGAGTGGTGTAGAGAGGGGTGGAGTGGAGTGGTGTGGAGTGGAATTGAGTTGAGAGGGGTGGAGTGGAGTGGAGTGGAGTGGAGTGGAGTGGAGTGGAGTGGAGTGGAGTGGTGTAGAGAGGGGTGGAGTGGAGTGGTGTGGTGTGGAGTGGAGAGGAGTGGAGTGGAGTGGAGTGCTGTGGAGTGGAGAGGAGTGGAGTGGAGTGGAGTGGAGTGGAGTGGAGAGGGGTGGAGTGGAGTGGAGTGGAGTGGAGTGGAGTGGAGTGGAGTGGAGTGGAGTGGAGTGGAGTGGAGTGGAGTGGAGTGGAGTGGAGTGGAGTGGAGTGGAGTGGAGTGGAGTGGTGTGGAGAGGGGTGGAGTGGAGTGGTGTGGTGTGGAGTGGAGAGGAGTGGAGTGGAGTGGAGTGCTGTGGAGTGGAGAGGAGTGGAGTGGAGTGGAGTGGAGTGGAGTGGAGTGGAGAGGGGTGGAGTGGAGTGGAGTGGAGTGGAGTGGAGTGGAGTGGAGTGGAGTGGAGTGGAGTGGAGTGGAGTGGAGTGGAGTGGAGAGGGGTGGAGTGGAGTGGAGTGGAGTGGTGTGGAGAGGGGTGGAGTAGGGTGGAGTGGGGTGGAGTGGAGTGGAGTGGAGTGGAGTGGAGTGGAGTGGAGTGGAGTGGAGTGGAGTGGAGTGGAGTGGTGTAGAGAGGGGTGGAGTGGAGTGGTGTGGAGTGGAATTGAGTTGAGAGGGGTGGAGTGGAGTGGAGTGGAGTGGAGTGGAGTGGAGTGGAGTGGAGTGGAGTGGAGTGGAGTGGAGTGGAGTGGAGTGGAGTGGAGTGGTGTAGAGAGGGGTGGAGTGGAGTGGTGTGGTGTGGAGTGGAGAGGAGTGGAGTGGAGTGGAGTGCTGTGGAGTGGAGAGGAGTGGAGTGGAGTGGAGTGGAGTGGAGAGGGGTGGAGTGGAGTGGAGTGGAGTGGAGTGGAGTGGAGTGGAGTGGAGTGGAGTGGAGTGGAGTGGAGTGGTGTGGAGAGGGGTGGAGTGGAGTGGTGTGGTGTGGAGTGGAGAGGAGTGGAGTGGAGTGGAGTGCTGTGGAGTGGAGAGGAGTGGAGTGGAGTGGAGTGGAGTGGAGTGGAGTGGAGTGGAGAGGGGTGGAGTGGAGTGGAGTGGAGAGGGGTGGAGTGGAGTGGAGTGGAGTGGAGTGGAGTGGAGTGGAGTGGAGTGGAGTGGAGTGGTGTAGAGAGGGGTGGAGTGGAGTGGTGTGGTGTGGAGTGGAGAGGAGTGGAGTGGAGTGGAGTGCTGTGGAGTGGAGAGGAGTGGAGTGGAGTGGAGTGGAGAGGGGTGGAGTGGAGTGGAGTGGAGTGGAGTGGAGTGGAGTGGAGTGGAGTGGAGTGGAGTGGAGTGGAGTGGAGTGGAGTGGTGTGGAGAGGGGTGGAGTGGAGTGGTGTGGTGTGTAGTGGAGAGGAGTGGAGTGGAGTGGAGTGCTGTGGAGTGGAGAGGAGTGGAGTGGAGTGGAGTGGAGTGGAGAGGGGTGGAGTGGAGTGGAGTGCTGTGGAGTGGAGTGGAGTGGAGTGGAGTGGAGTGGAGTGGAGTGGAGTGGAGTGGAGTGGAGAGGGGTGGAGTGGAGTGGTGTGGTGTGGAGTGGAGAGGAGTGGAGTGGAGTGGAGTGCTGTGGAGTGGAGAGGAGTGGAGTGGAGTGGAGTGGAGTGGAGTGGAGAGGGGTGGAGTGGAGTGGAGTGGAGTGGAGTGGAGTGGAGTGGAGTGGAGTGGAGTGGAGTGGAGTGGAGTGGAGTGGAGTGGTGTAGAGAGGGGTGGAGTGGAGTGGTGTGGTGTGGAGTGGAGAGGAGTGGAGTGGAGTGGAGTGCTGTGGAGTGGAGAGGAGTGGAGTGGAGTGGAGTGGAGTGGAGAGGGGTGGAGTGGAGTGGAGTGGAGTGGAGTGGAGTGGAGTGGAGTGGAGTGGAGTGGTGTGGAGAGGGGTGGAGTGGAGTGGTGTGGTGTGGAGTGGAGAGGAGTGGAGTGGAGTGGAGTGCTGTGGAGTGGAGAGGAGTGGAGTGGAGTGGAGTGGAGTGGAGTGGAGTGGAGTGGAGTGGAGTGGAGTGGAGTGGAGTGGAGTGGAGTGGAGTGGAGTGGAGAGGGGTGGAGTGGAGTGGAGTGGAGTGGGGTGGAGAGGGGTGGAGTAGAGTGGAGTGGAGTGGAGTGGAGTGGAGTGGAGTGGAGTGGAGTGGAGTGGAGTGGAGTGGTGTGGAGTGGAATTGAGTTGAGAGGGGTGGAGTGGAGTGGAGTGGAGTGGAGTGGAGTGGAGTGGAGTGGAGTGGAGTGGAGTGGAGTGGAGTGGAGTGGAGTGGTGTAGAGAGGGGTGCAGTGGAGTGGTGTGGTGTGGAGTGGAGAGGAGTGGAGTGGAGTGGAGTGCTGTGGATTGGAGAGGAGTGGAGTGGAGTGGAGTGGAGTGGAGTGGAGTGGAGAGGGGTGGAGTGGACTGGAGTGGAGTGGAGAGGAGTGGAGTGGAGTGGAGTGGAGTGGAGTGGAGTGGAGTGGAGTGGAGTGGAGTGGAGTGGAGTGGAATTGAGTGGAGAGGGTTTGAGTAGAGTGGAGTGGAGTGGTGTAGTGTGGTGTGGAGTGGAGAGGGGTGGAGTGGAGTGGTGTGGTGTGGAGTGGAGAGGAGTGGAGTGGAGTGGAGTGCTGTGGAGTGGAGAGGAGTGGAGTGGAGTGGAGTGGAGTGGAGTGGAGTGGAGTGGAGTGGAGTGGAGTGGAGTGGAGAGGGGGGGAGTGGAGTGGAGTGGAGTGGTGTGGAGAGGGGTGGAGTAGAGTGGAGTGGAGTGGAGTGGAGTGGAGTGGAGTGGAGTGGAGTGGAGTGGAGTGGAGTGGAGTGGAGTGGAGTGGAATTGAGTGGAGAGGGTTTGAGTAGAGTGGAGTGGAGTGGTGTAGTGTGGTGTGGAGTGGAGAGGGTGGAGTGAGTGGAGAGTGGAGTGGAGTGGAGTGGAGTGGAGTGGAGTGAGTGGGTGGAGTGAGTGGAGTGGAGTGGAGTGGAGTGGAGTGAGTGGAGTGGAGTGGAGTGGAGTGGTGGAGTGGAGGTGTAGAGTGGGTGGAGTGGTAGTTGTTGTGGTGTGGAGTGGAGAGGAGTGGAGTGGGTGGAGTGTGGTGGCCTGGCTAGAGTGAGCTGGAGACAGAGGCGTGGAGTAGCGAGGCGTGGAGTGGAGGGGTGGAGTGGATGGAGTGGAGTGTGTGAGAGAGGAGTGCGTGAGTGGAGGCTGTGAGTGGAGTGGAGTGGAGTGGAGTGGCGTGGAGGGTGAGTGAGGAGATGAGAGTGAGTGTGAGAGGTGAGTGGAGTGGAGAGGAGTGGAGTAGGAGTGCGAGTGGAGTGGTGCGTGGTGTGGAGTGCCTTGAGTGGAGAGGGGTGG